>JACRUU010000024.1:769813-777313 GCA_030449085.1 Kryptopterus vitreolus
TCCAGAGCCACTTACAACTGAGCAACTGAGGGTTAAGGGCCTTGCTCAAGGGCCCACTAGTGGCATCATGGTGATGGTGGTGATGGTGGGGTTAGATCCTCTGGTTCAAAGGCCAATGCTTCAACCACTGAACTCCACCTCTCTTTTACTGGAGTAATAAATACGTAACTTGTGTATTTGATCCATCACTGCTTTATAAAAAGACTCAAAATAAAATTGTGTTGATTTGAGTGATTTTTCCCTTCGTTCGGAAACTGAAGGATGTAAAATGTGAATTTCTCCCTCTTGTGTAAATCACATCGTCCAGGTTTTACTCCAGAACCCCCCCCCCCCCCCCCCCCAATCCCTTGGGTATTTATTTACTTGTTTGTTAGTGTGTGTGTGTGTGTGTGCGTGTGTGTGTGTGTGTGTGTGTATCAGGACTGTTTTCTCCATTTCCTCAGGATTCCTCTTCAGGCCAAAGTCATTAAATCCTTCCTTTTCCAGTTGTTTATTTCTCTATATGTATGTACATTCGTACGTACCCTCGGGTCACGGGGAGTCTGTGTCTATCTCAGGCATCTATGGGTATTAAGGCAGGATACACCCTGGATGGAATGCCAACCCATCACACACACACACACACACACACACACACGCACACAGTCATACACTAGGGACAATTTTCCAAGGTGCCAATCAACCTACCGTGCATGTTTTTGGACCGGGGGAGGAAACCGGAGAACCCGGAGAAAAACCCCCTGAGACACGGGGAGAACATGCACAAACTCCACACACACATGGCCGAGACGGGACTCGAACCCGGACCCTGGCGGTGTGAGGCTGAACTTGCTAAACACTAAACCACCGTGCCCCGCAACGTATATTCAGTAGTGTGTAAAAGTTTTAGGCATTATTGTCCATTTACAAGTCAGCGAAGACTTTAGAAGAAGTAGAAGTAGTGTAAGTGTTGGCACCCCCCCCACACACACACACACACACACACACAGAGCCCTGATCTCTACATGATGGAGTGTGTGTGGGATTTCCATGAAGAGACAGAAGGAAGGATGTGAGAACGTCTCCATCCACAGAAGATCTGTGTTTACTTCTCCAACATGGAACAAACAACCAGCCGAGTTCCTTCATAAACACTGTGTGTACGTGTAAATAGAAGTGTTACTGAAGGTAAAATGTCTTCACAACAAACTCTTTTCTTCATTCACTGCATCTGATGAGAGTAAATAATAAACACTTCTATTTTTCTTTGTTTACAGCATTTTTTCACACCTGCATAAAAAACTTTTGCACAGTAACTGTATTTCCGTGTGATTTAATAATCACAAACACGGGGTTCATGTGTGAATGTATTGGTGCTCTGCATCTCAAGCCAAAGCATTGTGCCCTTCAACACACACACACACACACACACACCGAGGTCGTGATCTCAGTGCCAGAGAGGAGGGCGGGATTCGGACTAAACCACGGCAGAATCGATGTTAAATGGCCTGGTTAATGACCGGCACACAGCTGACAAAGTCATTCATTTCTGCCGGCGCTGTTTCGTTTGCGCATGAGCGGCTTTATTTTATTTATTTATTTGTTGTTTCGTGGACAGGATTGACTGTGTTAGCTAATACACACCGCTGGAAATAACGCTTCAGAGGATGTTTGCAGAAAGTGAGAGGGAAAAAAACGCCACCCCCACCTCTCCCATCCAAACCCCCTCGTCTCCTTTTATTTATTTATTTATTTATTTTATCCCGATCCTCTTTTCTCGTCCTGATTCCTAGAAGGAACGGGAACGAAGTGGCCCAAAAAAAAAAACATCCCACACACTCAGGCTGGCTTCCAAACAAGCAGTCGAGCTTCTCCCTCGTTCTCTCAATCTGTAGCGCTGAGCTACATAAACACCTCCATCTGTATCTGATCACCAGCGCTTCCACCCCTCCTTCCGCCTTCCTTCCCTTCTTTCTTTTTCTGTCCCTCTCATTCATCCTACACATGCTGATCCTGAACACACCACCCATTATCACAAATCATGACGAATCATGCATCATCGGGACGCAGCGTTACGAACACAAAGAACTATTCAACAAACACGCAAACAAACAAACAAACAAACAAACCCGGCCAGCGAGCCAGCGAGTCAGCGTCACGCCTTGCCGTAATTGTTGCTGATACTTTAGGGCTGAAGTATGCGTGTTCCATTAAGCCAGCGGAGAAAGCCGATTGGTGGAGCTCGCGGCCCCTCGGAATAGCCGTCCTGGCCGCCAGCCAGCAGCTCATTTCCTGCCGGCCTGAGAGCCTCCAGCCGCTCCCACTGCAAATGCACTTCCTGACTATGTATAAAATTTTTTATTAATGGCCAGGAGTGCATCAGCAAGAGAGAGAGAGAGAGAGAGAGAGAGAGAGAGATAGAGAGAGAGTACGAGAGAGAGAGAGAGAGAAGAGTGAGAGAGAGAGAGAGAGAAATTGAGAGAGGGGACAGACAGAGGAGAGAGTGGGGGAGAGAGAGGAGAGTGGCAGAGAGAGAGTGAGCATTAAGTACGAGAGAGAGAGAGAGAGGGAGAGAGAGAGGAGAGAGAGGGAGAGAGGGGAGAGAGAGAGAGAGAGATGAAGAGAGAAAAACCAGCATTAGGGGACAGAGACAAAAGATCGAGAGAGAGAGAGAGAGAGAGAGAGATTGATCAAGTACGAGGAGAGAGAGAGAGAGGAGAGGGAGGAGAGAGTTAGAGAGAGAGAGAGAGAGAGAGAGATGAAGTTAGGGGACAGACAGCATTAAGTAGAGAGAGAGAGAGAGAGAGAGAGAGAGAGAGAGGGGGAGAGAGAGAGAGAGAGAGGAGAGAGAGAGAGATGAAGTTAGGGGACAAACAGCATTAAGTACGGGGGGAGAGAGAGGGAGAGAGCGAGAGAGGAGAGGGGGAGAGAGAGAGAGGGAGAGAGGAGAGGGAGAGAGAGAGAGAGAGAGGGACCAGAGAGCATTAAGTAGGGGAGAGGGAGAGAGAGAGAGAGAGAGAGAGAGGAGAGGGGAGAGAGAGAGAGATAGAGGAGGAGAGGAGAGAGAGGGAGAGAGAGATAGGGGGAGAGAGAGAGAGAGATGAAGTTAGGGGACAAACAGCATTAAGTACGGGGGAGAGAGAGAGAGAGAGAGAGAGAGAGGAGAGAGAGAGAGAGGAGAGAGAGAGAGTGAGAGGAGAAGAGAGAGGGAGAGAGAGAGATAGGGGGAGAGATAGATACGAGATGAAGTTAGGGGACAAACAGCATTAAGTATACGTAGAGGGAGAGGGAGAGAGAGAGAGAGAGAGAGAGAGAGAGAGAAGAGGAGAGATGAAGTTAGGGACAAACGCATTAAGTACGAGAGAGGGAGAGACGAGGAGAGAGAGAGAGAGAGATAGTGCATCTTTAATCCCGAGCGTTTCCTTCTCACCTTTGCAGATAAAGGTGAAAAAGGAACGCAAGAAGAACGAAGGACGAGCCAACAAAAAGATGGAGAGAATGTAGGGATGGAAAACTCGGGGCCACAAACGATGATGAGTTACTGATTGTGTACGTTGAGCTGAGCTGCCTCGGTGATGTGTGTGTGCGGGTCCAGGAGGAGTTTCACTGACCCTCAACAGAGGCCCTGGTTTTAAAGGTAAAAGGGTCGACAGGGGCCATCAAAAAAGAGGCCCCGAGATTCCTTTCTGGGAATGGGGGGTGGGGGGGTCTCTCCCTTTGGGGGGGGATTTCTTTCTGGGAAAGGGGGTTCCTCGAGGGGGGGGGGGGGGGTGATGGGGGGGGGGACACGACTCCGACTATACATTCCTTTCCCCAGTTTCTCACAGAACACAAAATCTTCCTTCATTCTTTAATTTGCGCGAGTTTAATAACGAGAGGATGTACGTAAGTGTGTAGCCCAGTGGTTAAGGTGCCGGAAGATCACAGGTTCAAACCCCACCACCACCGAAGCTGCCACTAGTGGGCCCTTGAGCAAGGCCCTTAACCCTCAACCCTCAATGCTCAGTTGTAAGTCGCTCTGGATAAGAGCGTCTGCCACATGCTGTAAATGTAAATGTAAATGTATGAACAGGAGTTGGTGAAGGTTTTGGACCAGAAGATCGCAGGTTCAAATCCCATCATTATCACAGACCACACTGCCCCCCCCCCCCCCCCCCACCCCCCCCCCCCCCCCCCCCCCCCCCCCCCCCCCCCCCCCCCCCCCCCCCCCCCCCCACCCCCCCCCCCCCCCCCCCCCCCCCCCCCCCCCCCCCCCCCCCCCCCCCCCCCCCCCCCCCCCCCCCCCCCCCCCCCCCCCCCCCCCCCCCAGACGACTTCCTCCACAGTTAAAACCACCGCGTTAGTTTTTTAACAAACCGTTATCCAAAACCACCCCAGTGATCCGTTATTTTACCCCCCGTTTTGTAATCGAGTCCCACTCGCATTAACCAATCATAGGCGTGATGTGGGATTGATGTGCAAGAGGGACAATAGGCGCAGTGTGTTACAACATGACAGTGTTACAGCATGACACAGTGTTACGGCAAGATAAAGTGTTACGGCGTGACACAGTGTTACGGCATGACAGTGTTACGGCATGACACAGTGTTACGGCATGGCACAGTGGTACGGCATGACACAGTGTTATGGCATGGCACAGTGGTACGGCATGATACAGTGTTACGGCATGATACAGTGTTACGGCATTACGGCACACAAGGCATGACGCAGTGTTACGGCATGACAGTGTTAAGGCATGACGCAGTGTTACGGCATGACACAGTGTTACGGCAAGATAAAGTGTTACGGCGTGACAGTGTTACGGCATGACACAGTGTTACGGCATGACACAGCAGAAAGAGGGTTTTTTTTTCCTGAAAGAGGAAGCAGCAGGTATTTAATCCTCCTTCCTCTCCGGATGGAAACAGACAGATGATATATATAGAGAGAGAGAGAGTGAGAGATGGTGGGAGGAACTGCTTCAATTAAAGAGATAAAAAAAAGAAAGTCTCAACAGCTTTTACAGAGAATCGTCAAAATCATCACATCATTATTATTTTCCTCACATCCACAAACTTCCTGCACTTTATAAAAGGTGAAATAAACATAAACAACAATAATAAAACAAATCCTAAATGTATCCATCTGTCTATCTGTTTATAATATATATATATATATATATATATATATATATATATATATAATATATATATATATATAACTATCTGTCTGTCTATCTATCTTTAAAGAATAAATAATAATTCTTTAAAGATAAAGAATAAAGATAATGTTGTTGAATTTGCTGTTGTTTGTTTGTTTGTTTTTATCAGGTTTAGAACACATTTGTTAACACGATGGCGTCTGTTGTGCTTCTGAATAAACGGCACCACATTTTATTTATTAAAGTCCCCACAGCAAAAAAAAAAAAAAAAAAAAAGAAATAAAACAGTTTTTCACGTCACATTGTTTGTGTTTGACGCTCGTATTGTGCGTTTTCGCTGTTGCCACTTTAAAGTCTCTCCGTTCGGTTCAAGGACGTGCGCCGATAACAAACCTTGTTTTTCTTTCCTTGAAATTTTTTCACACGCCGTCTTCCTCTTCGATAACACAACCACGGGGCCGACAAAGCAGGAAATTGTCTGGGGCCCCTGAGAGGCCCTGAAGCCTGATTACTCACCGAGTTCAACCAAATGTCAAAATGCAGCTGAAACTCTGCAAAAACATCCGCTGGAAAAATCTACCACAAGATTGTAATATAAATCCGGAGAAAAGAGAACCGGCTGCGTATTAACATCATCTTAAAAACAACGTTAACATTAAAACAACAATAAATTAAAGTGCTGCATTTTAACATCGCGTGATCCGGGCAGAGTTCCTATTTCTGACCACTAGGGGGAGTAAATAACTCGCCATGCTAAATGATGGGTCGTAAAGTCACCATTAGTACAGAAAGTGCTGTTGTTTTGTTTTGTTTTGTTTTGTTTTTTTGATACACATGATTATTTTGTTTGTAAGCAACAAGTGAGTTATTAACGTTAATTAGCATGAATAAGACCTTACGAACATTATGCATTATTTTCTATATAATAAAATGACCTACAGAAGCCGAATGGAATTACTAATTGTTTCTGTGTGCCGATTTGAAAGTGTGTGTGTGTGTGTGTGTGTGTGTGTGTGTGTGTGTGTGTGTGTGTGGTGTGTGTGTGGTAGGAGCATTTATATTTTTTTTTTTAATATGTATATGTATATTTATATGAATAATATTTATTTATGATGATCAGATTCTAAATATTGCATCATTTCTGCTTTGGTTAAGTTGGCGGTGGATCCCAGGTCAATCCTGGGAACTCTGGGAAAACACACACACACACACACACACACACTTTCAAATTGTGGCAAATGAATAAATATTAGTGGGGATAAAAATTCCAGACACACACACACACACACACACACACACACACACACACACACACATACACACAAACAAATACAGTGGAGACAAACTGGTACATGTTATGGGGAGGGGTCATGATGGAAGACATGATTTACACAGTAGAGATGTCTACACACACACACACACACACACACACACACAGAAGGTTGAGGCTGAGAACTAAAGCAGCTTTATGACTTCCTATGGAGGCCGTATATTCATGAGAAGTAGTGCAGCGTTAGAGTCAAATGACAGAACGATAATGTGAGCGAGAGAGTGAGCGAAGGAGAGAGAGAGAGGGAGAGAGAGAGAGAGAGAGAGGGAGAGAGAGAGGGAGAGAGAGTGTCTGTAAACCCAATATCCTCTGTGGTCCCAGGGGCAGTGAGTGCATGGCCAGTGCAGGAAGAGAGAGGCTGCATTATCCACATCAAAGCCCTGAATTATCAGCCATAATCAATGCCTTCCCATTACTAAGCCTGCTCGCCTCTCAACTCTACTCATACACTCCTCTCCCACACACACACACACACACACACACACACAGGAAGAGAGCTTGACTAAGCAAACTCCACCTCTGCACTGGACGGGTGGAGCGCTCGAGCAGATTTCACGCTTAAAAAGCCCATCAGAACATTCCCGGCCCGGAATCTCCGTCTCTGCCCGCTCGGAACGTTTCTGATCCTCGCCGTGATTCAGTACTGAGTCCCGGAACGTTTCTGATCCTCGCCCTGATTCGGTACTGAGTCCCGGAACGTTTCTGATCCTCGCCCTGATTCGGTACTGAGTCCCGGAACGTTTCTGATCCTCGCCCTGATTCGGTACTGAGTCCCGGAACGTTTCTGATCCTCGCCCTGATTCGGTACTGAGTCCCGGAACGTTTCTGATCCTCGCCCTGATTCGGTACTGAGTCCAGGAACGTCTGATCCGGAACGTTTCTGATCCTCGCCCTGATTCGGTACTTCTGTCCTTCGGAGTCTGATCCGGAACGTTTCTGATGAGTCCCGGAACGTTTCTGATCCTCGCCCTGATTCGGTACTGAGTCCCGGAACGTTTCTGATCCTTGCCCTGATTCGGTACTGAGTCCCGGAACGTTTCTGATCCTTGCC
>JACRUU010000024.1:794813-804813 GCA_030449085.1 Kryptopterus vitreolus
CACGCGCTCAGAGACCAGAGTGTAGATGTCGATGTTTTTCCGGTACACGTCGGCTAAAAGCTCGCCAAAGAAGCGCGTGTCGAGTTTGGCTACGGGTTCGAACTCCAACTCCGTCTTCACTTCGCTCGTCAGGTTCGTCTTCACGTCAATACTGACGACTTCCTGTTCGCTGCTGCTGCTGCTGCTCTCCACCGTCACCTTCAACATGGACACAAAAACACGTCGCTGTGACCATCTACCATACAGGAATCAAATATTCATTCATTTTATCATCCAGACATTCCTACATCTGACCAAACCGTCTAAACACCAGAGTTCCTGATTTTTAACATCTCATCTCTGAGATACAATTCTGCTGCATATTGTGATTAATTCCAGGCTCGGGTCGAGAGATGAGAGAAACGCATCGTCCTCATATGATGAATTATATATCAGGATAAACAAAACGCCAGCATAACAGAAATCAGCCATGCATTTGAAAAGCAAACTGTGGAAATGGGGGCGTGGTCAAAGAGCACGCTCGTGAATGGGAGGCGGAGCCAGGAAAAACAAACGATCAGGAGCTTGTGATAAAGTGATAAAGTTTCACTTTCACAGGAATTATATGTGAAATAAAATAAATATAATTACAATAAAAACATATATATATATATATATATATTTATTTATGTATTTTTTAAGTTGCAAAAAAAATTTATGATAAAAAGTGATTGGTATTAATTGGTATTATTTTTATGGTAAATGATTACATGGAAATAAATAAAAAAAAAATACATAAATATCAATAATAATAAAACAACCCCAATATATATATATATATATATATGTATATATATATATATATATATATATATAAAGCATATTTTATACTGAATTGATTACTACAGCATGGCTTCATAGTGGAAGATTCTGAGCGCTGAACTGAAAAATACAACAAAGAAAACCCAGGACTGTTGAATCCTGTATCAGACACAGGTGGAATAACATTCCTCTCCCAAAACTCCAGCAGCTTCTTCCCAGAGTTCCCAGATGTGCATATGGGGTGATGTTAAAATGAATATGAGATGCAACACAGAGAGAAACAAGTTCCTGGTCCAGCATTTTCATCGGCATTTCCTCACTTCAAACATCTAATGTTGTGAATAATATGTATATACACATACGTTACATATACATATTCACAGGGAATTGGATGTGTAGGGGTGTGTAGCCCAGTGGTTAAGGTGTTGGACCGGAATATCACGGGTTCAAACCACCACCACCACCACCACCAAGCTGCCACTAGTGGGCCCTTTGAGCAAGGCCCTTAACCCTTAAACCCCAAATGCTGTAAATGTATGTGTTTGTGAGATTTACATAATTATGGAATATTTATTTATTTATTTATTCATTCTTCTCAGCAGTTAATAAAGGATGTCCCTGTGACTCTGTGCGAGTTCCACACTGCTGCTCCTCCTGCATCATGGGCCGCTGTAACAGCCGGGGTGGCACTCACACATGATCAAACACACATTTACGATTGGTTAATGTCGACTTTCACTGACAGGTCGAGGTGATAAGCTCAGGTCAGGCTCCGCCCACATTCATTCATTCATCTTCTAGCGCTTTATCCGCTCTTCCCTCGGGTCACGGGGAGTCTGTGTCTATCTCAGGCGTCTATGGGCATTAAGGCAGGATAAACCCTGGATGGAATGCCAACCCATCACACACACACACACACACACACACACACACACACACACACACACACACACACATTCATACACTAGGGACAATTTTCCAAGGTGCCAATCAACCTACCGTGCATGTTTTTGGACCGGGGGAGGAAACCGGAGAACCCGGAGAAAAACCCCCTGAGACACGGGGAGAACATGCACAAACTCCACACACACATGGCCGAGACGGGAATCGAACCCGGACCCTGGCGGTGTGAGACGAACGTGCTAAACACTAAACCACCGTGCCTCCCTCCGCCCACATGTTGAGTGTAATAAATGGATGTAATGATTTTCTGTTGATCTGCTCGTTTCTGAAGCGTGGACTGATGTTTCTGGTTGCGAGGCATCAAAAAAAAGAAAAATAATGTAATTTTAATCTCTTGGAATTACTCGACACACTTGGTAACTGTTCAAACCGCCACCTCGCTCGAAAATGCCCAGAAAACTAAACACTGCGGTTTCCATTGGCATCCCAAACAGAGGCGTGGCCGAGCCGCCCGACCGGATTCCAGCCAGCAGTGAGAGTCAAATCCACACACACAGGGACGAGTCACCAACGGTCAAAAAGCGACACCTCGCCTCTGTCATCACGCCATCACAACAAAGCCGAGACCCGAGCTGTGTTCTGGGAAAAGCCCACGCGACACAACAAAGATAATGATTTAAGTTTGAGTTTAAAACTGCTGCGTGCTTCTTTCGGAATTCTGCATTCCAACATTGCATTCCGATATTACACACTCCATTCGTCGTGGATGAAGATGTTCCCGTAGATTTTGATGGAGATTTGCGCTGATGCAGGTGAGAAAGTGGGACGTGAACTTTCATCCCGATGGTGCTTTAGAGATTTACAGCACAAGATCTCCAAGTCCATCCAGATCTTCATGAATCTGGAACAGTTTGGGTTCTCCTCGTTTAAGTGACGGGAAAATTTCATGCTTCAGCGTCCAACGTGATGAATTAAGACACCAGACTGTTCCATACACGACGGTTCTCCAAATACATGAAGTTGGAGGAACACAATTGTACAGGAGGTTTTCAGATTTTTCCCACCACTAAGAGACTCGAGCATGGAGACGTTCCTTCCAGGGGTTGGAATTGTGTTTAGGATCTCCTGCTGTATTTACTGTCCGGTTCCTCGCACGGTTTCTGTCTCTTTCCATCTAAAGGATTTTTCCAGTCCATCCCGAGTCGCTCGTTAGGAATAAACACACGTAAATCACCTCTATTCACATGTATAGTTGTGTAATTTGTGCATTGTGTAAAGCTGCTTTGAGGCGATTGTGCAAACGCAACACAAATAAACTGGAATTGAATGTGATGTTAATAAGAAGCACATAACGATCTTACGGTGTCGGTAAACTCTCGGCTGTTTCGCATAACTTTAAGAGGAAAAACAAGTTGAAATATTTCCGTAACTTTTTGTTTTGTTTCTTTGATAGAAGAAATGCGGGAAAGTGTAAAAATAATAAACAGGAACAGATGTTTGACTTTAATTGGTGTAGAAGAACAGGAGCGAGTTATACAAGCAAACGTAAAAAAATATGCATCAGTATCCATGTACACGTTTTTGTGTGTGTGTGTGTGTGTGTGTGTGTGTGTGTGTGTGTCATTCCGAACGTTTTCGATCGGAATATCGCGGACATGCACACTTTTTTGCAATCTATTTTGATGTTTCTTTATTTCTTACGAGCGCTATTTTTATGTGAAATGTTTCCTTTAATCAAGCGTGAATTTGTCGTTACATTTCTGCTGGAATGTTTAAGGAAAAGAGCGGCCCGGGAAACGGAGCAGGAACCGGAGCAGGAACCGAAGCAGGAACCGGAGTAGGAACCGGAGCAGGAACCGGAGCAGAACCGGAAGTAGGAACCGGAGTAGGAACCGGAGCAGGAACCGAAGTAGGAACCGGAGTAGGAACCGGAGCAGGAACCGGAGTAGGAACCGGAGTAGGAACCGGAGCAGGAACCGGAGTAGGAACCGGAGTAGGAACCGGAGCAGGAACCGGAGCAGGAACCGGAGTAGGAACCGGAGCAGGAACCGGAGTAGGAACCGGTCTAAATGATGCGTATCGCGGTTATTTTATATAAACCATGTTGTGGCAAATCAGATCCACAATAGTGCAGTAAAAAATAAATGAATTAATAAATTAAAAAAAGAGGGGGGAAAAAAGAAGGGAATGATAAACGGGTCGATAAATGGGAATGATAAATAAATCCCTCGCTCAGGTGCGAATGCCGAGAGAAAAGGAGGGTTGGTCACGTGATGTCGTAGATAAACGTTTACATGTATTTGAATTTTATCCGGTTTATTTTAACCCGCTTTTCCATTCGGATTACCAACGCTCCGTGTAAACACGACCTTCTGTCATTCCGCAATGAAGTGGTTTTTGCCCCTTTGTGTATCTCGTGTGGATCAAGTGGCAGGAAGTCAAAAAGACATTTGTTGGTGTGCAGGTGTTCCATTTCGTACCATCACAATGTAGTGTTTTGTGTGTGTGTGTGTGTGTGTGTGTGTGTGTGTGTGTGTGTGTATCTTCAACATGGGCGTGTTAACAGAACATTCCCTGCATTCTCCGGACGACAGGGAACGGACTTGACTTCAGGTGATGAGGATTTGCTCCTGATCACACGCTCAGGAAACCGGTTTAGTTTTGAATCGCATTCACACTTGATTCGGAACACTTTCTTTTTTTGATTCGAGTCTCGACACTTTGATCGGACGGTTTTACCGAGAAAAAGAAAGAAATGGACAGAGAAATAAATAAATAAATAATGCGTGGATCAGAGCCGGTTTTCCGAACTCGATCTGAGAGGAGATAAATCTTATTCATTACCTGCACTTTGGACGTGTTTTTGCTCCTCCCGTCGCCTGCAGGGAATTGCAGACGTTTATTGCGGCGTTTGAAAAAAAAAGAAAAAAAGAATCTGGTATATTTTACAAATGCACGTCGCGTAACGCTAAAACGCTTTCATAGCCAACATTCCACACTGCGTTACACTAATGACCTTCTCAAACGCGCTGACTCGGCACTACGCCGTTTATATTCACAGCAGACGCGCTTATCCAGGGAGACTTACAACTGAGCTCTTGAGGCTTAAGGGCCTTGCTCAAGGGCCCACAAGTGGCAGCTTAGACAGCACTGGGCTCAAAACGGTGAACTTCCGTCACTCCCTGTGACTGTGCGTGCGGACTCGTGCTGCCACCTGCTGGCGTGTTCTAAAACTGGAAATACCTTTCAAACCACGTCGTATTTATCTCAGTCACACAACCGAGCACCTGTAAGGTTAAGGGCCTTGCTCAGGGGCCCGGATGCATCCTCTCGACGTGGCTGGAATTTAAATTTACGACATTAAAATCCAACTACAAATACTTTAACCACTAAAATACCACTTTATGGCCCTCAAATGTGAAATCCACCATCAGTGGCTCCATCCCACCTTGTGGCTTCACTCCAGGAATCTCATCCGGATCACAACGTTCACGAGTACATCCTCGTCCTACAATACAACACTGTGTACACAATCTTAACACACTTTTTAACTGAACAACTCTCTTAACCCCTTTACCATTAATAAGTCCAATTTGCATCGGTGTAACACATCAAAGTGATCAAAGTGTCGAATTTTTTTTACATATTAATGGAGGGGAGGGGTGTTAAGATTGGGGAGGGGGCGTGTCTCAATGTTTTAAGGTGCTGGGTTACTAATCAGAAGGTCGGGGGTTCGAGCCCCGGTATCACCAAGCTGCAACTCTTGGGTCTTTGAGCAAGGCCCTTAACCCTCTATGCTCTAGTGTTTAGTACTCGTACATATATATATATATATATATATATATATATATATATATATATATATATATATATATATATATATATATATATATAGTGTTGAATCAAATGGAAAGCGAATCCCAATAACAGAAGCAGGTGAAGGGGGCGGAGCTCAGTGGTCTAAGGCACTGGGCTGCTGATAGGAAGATCCGGATTCGAGCTCCGGTATGGCCAAGCTGCCGCCCTTGGGTCCTTGAGCAAGACCTGTAACCCTCTGTGCTCCAGGGGCGCCGTATCATGGCTCGACCCTGCGCTCTGACCCCAAATACCAACATCAAGCTGGGATATGTGAAGAAGGAATTTCACTGTGCTGTAATGTACATGTGAGAAATAAAGGCTAATAGTATAGTAGTATAGTATAGAAGACGAATCAGATCGCATCGGGAGCTGCTTCACATCTATCTTTAATGTATCGTTGGCTAGGCATTAAGCTACAAGTTCAGCATGAAGGGCCTCACCCAGGGGCCCGGCGTGGCGTGATTAGGATTTGAGTTTACGAGGGTCAGATCAGAATTCCAACACGTGAACATCTGATCTCCCGGTGCGCCTTTTTCTTACTTTTACTGCCGTAGTTTTCCTTTAGAGGATTCGTAACTGCGGGAACGTGGTGTAACTCAGGCCAAAGGAAAGAATTTACTCCCTGCTCTGATGTACTGTGCTGGAGTTTGGGGGGGGGTGGTTTGGGACGGTCGAGGTTTCGAGGTTACACGCTGAGAATAAAGTCATTTCTGTCACCCGGAGTGAAACGAGAGAAAAGCCGAGAATCACCGCGGCTCGTTTTTCACCCGGAGCCAGTGCCAGACCTCGCCGTGCCACAGGAGACACCCCGACACGGGGAACTCTACTGGGAGCTCCAAAATTCCTCTTACAAAACACGACTCGAAACACTCTGAAAAGACTTTCGGGAAAGAAGGCACAGAGAGAGAGAGAGAGGGAGAGAGAGCGAGAGAGAGAGAGAGAGCAAGGATGAGAGAGAGAGAGAGAGAGAGAGAGAGAGAGAGGAAGAGATTGGAGAGAGGTGGGAGGCGAGAGAGAGAGAGGGAGAGAGAGAGAGGGATGAGAGCGAGAGAGAGAGAGAGAGAGAGGAGAGAGAGAGAGAGAGGGGGGGGAGGGAGAGGGAGGAGAGAGAGAGAGAGAGAGAGAGAGAGGGAGAGAGAGAGAGAGAGAGAGAGAGAGAGAGAGAGTGAGAGGGGTCTTTATGAGGGAGAGCGGGAGAGAGAGAGAGAGAGAGAGAGAGAGAGGGAGAGAGAGAGAGCGAGAGAGGGAGAGAGAGAGAGGGAGAGAGAGAGAGAGAGAGAGAGAGAGAGAGAGATGACCGGAGCGTTATTGTTTATTTATTTAATAATATAATAATTGGCCACATTTTGTTTTTAATGAAAGTGGATTTACTGCACGACAGTGAGACTGTAAATAAGTGAGACTGTAAATAAGTGAGACTGTAAATAAGTGAGACTGTAAATAAGTGAGAATGTAAATAAGTGAGAATGTAAATAAGTGAGAATGTAAATGTAAATAAGTGAGAATGTAAATAAGTGAGAATGTAAATAAGTGATGAGAATGTAAATAAGTGAGAATGTAAATAAGAGAATGAAATAAGAATGTAAATAAGTGAGACTGTAAATAAGTGAGACTGTAAATAAGTGAACTGTAAATAAGTGAGAATGTAAATAAGTGAGAATGTAAATAAGTGAGAATGTAAATAAGTGAGACTGTAAATAAGTAAATAAGAGAATGAAATAAGTGATAAATAAGTGAGAATGTAAATAAGTGAGAATGTAAATAAGTGAGAATGTAAATAAGTGAGAATGTAAATAAGTGAGAATGTAAATAAGTGAGAATGTAAATAAATGAGACTGTAAATAAGTGAGACTGTAAATAAGTGAGAATGTAAATAAATGTGAGACTGTAAATGTAAATAAATAAGTGAGAATGTAAATAAGTGAGACTGTAAATAAGTGAGAATGTAAATAAGTGAGACTGTAAATAAGTGAAATGTAAATAAGTGAGACTGTAAATAAGTGAAATAAGTGAGAATGTAAATAAATGAGAATGTGAGAATGTAAATAAGTGAGAATGTAAATAAGTGAGAATGTAAATAAGTGAGAATGTAAATAAATAAATGAGAATGAAATAAGTGAATGTAAATAAGTGAGAATGTAAATAAGTGAGAATGTAAATAAGTGAGAATGTAAATAAGTGAGAATGTAAATAAGTGAGACTGTAAATAAGTGAGACTGTATGTAAATAAATAAGTGAGAATGTAAATAAGTGAGAATGTAAATAAGTGAGAATGTAAATAAATGAGAATGAAATAAGAATGTAAATAAGTGAGAATGTAAATAAGTGAGACTGTAAATAAGTGAGAATGTAAATAAATGAGAATGAAATAAGTGAATGTAAATAAATGAGAATGAAATAAGTGAATGTAAATAAGTGAGACTGTAAATAAGAGAATGAAATAAGAATGTAAATAAATGAGAATGTAAATAAGTGAGAATGTAAATAAATGAGAATGTAAATAAGTGAGAATGTAAATAAATGAGAATGTAAATAAGTGAGAATGTAAATAAGTGAGAATGTAAATAAGTGAGAATGTAAATAAGTGAGACTGTAAATAAGAGAATGAAATAAGACTGTAAATAAGTAGACTGTATAAATGTGAGAATGTAAATAAGTGAGACTGTAAATAAGTGAGAATGTAAATAAATGAGACTGTAAATAAGTGAGAATGTAAATAAGTGAGACTGTAAATAAGTGAGAATGTAAATAAGTGAGAATGTAAATAAGTGAGACTGTAAATAAGTGAGAATGTAAATAAGTGAGAATGTAAATAAGTGAGAATGTAAATAAGTGAGAATGTAAATAAGTGAGAATGTAAATAAGTGAGACTGTAAATAAGTGAGACTGTAAATAAGTAAATAAATAAGTGAGAATGTAAATAAGTGAGAATGTAAATAAGTGAGAATGTAAATAAGTGAGAATGTAAATAAGTGAGAATGTAAATAAGTGAGAATGTAAATAAGTGAGAATGTAAATAAGTGAGAATGTAAATAAGTGAGAATGTAAATAAGTGAGAATGTAAATAAGTGAGAATGAAATAAGAATGTAAATAAGTGAGAATGTAAATAAGTGAGAATGTAAATAAGTGAGAATGTAAATAAGTGAGAATGTAAATAAGTGAGAATGTAAATAAGTGAGAATGTAAATAAGTGAGAGAATGTAAATAAATGAGAATGTAAATAAGTGAGACTGTAAATAAGTGAGAATGTAAATAAGTGAGAATGTAAATAAATGAGAATGAAATAAGTGAGACTGTAAATAAGTGAGAATGTAAATAAGTGAGACTGTAAATAAGTGAGAATCTGTAAATAAGTGAGAATGTAAATAAGAGAATGAAATAAGAATGTAAATAAGTGAAATAAGAGACTGTAAATAAGTGAGAATGTAAATAAGTGAGAATGTAAATAAGTGAGAATGTAAATAAGTGAGACTGTAAATAAGTGAGAATGTAAATAAATGAGAATGTAAATAAGTGAGAATGTAAATAAGTGAGAATGTAAATAAGTGAGAATGTAAATAAGTGAGAATGTAAATAAGTGAGAATGTAAATAAGTGAGACTGTAAATAAGTGAGACTGTAAATAAGTGAGAATGTAAATAAATGAGAATGTAAATAAGTGAGAATGTAAATAAGTGAGACTGTAAATAAGTGAGAATGTAAATAAGTGAGAATGTAAATAAATGAGAATGTAAATAAGTGAGACTGTAAATAAGTGAGACTGTAAATAAGTGAGAATGTAAATAAGTGAGACTGTAAATAAGTGAGACTGTAAATAAGTGAGAATGTAAATAAGTGAGAATGTAAATAAATGAGACTGTAAATAAGTGAGACTGTAAATAAGTGAGAATGTAAATAAATGAGACTGTAAATAAGTGAGACTGTAAATAAGTGAGACTGTAAATAAGTGAGAATGTAAATAAGTGAGAATGTAAATAAGTGAGAATGTAAATAAGTGAGAATGTAAATAAATGAGACTGTAAATAAGTGAGACTGTAAATAAGTGAGAATGTAAATGTAAATAAGTGAGACTAAATGAGACTGTAAATAAGTGAGACTGTAAATGAGAATGTAAATAAGTGAGAATGTAAATAAGTGAGAATGTAAATAAGTGAGACTGTAAATAAGGAGGTAAACAATGGTGTGGGTGGAACCTGAATGTAAATAAGTGAGACTGTAAATAAGGAGGTAAACCCTGCAATGGTGTGGGTGGAACCTGAGGCTTCCCTGCAGCACTGAGGAAAGTTCTGGAACGACATTCCTTTTGGTGCGAGTTGAATTTGTCAACTTTTGGTGCGAGTTGAATTTGTCAACAATGAACGTTTCACAGACTTCGTTTCACGCGCGTGTTTACAGAACGGCGCGTCGTATCACGTCACGCAAAATAAAGACGTGTTTA
>JACRUU010000024.1:812313-829813 GCA_030449085.1 Kryptopterus vitreolus
AACACGTCACGTCATGAGAAACACCTGTAATCGGTTCCGTTTTCCGAGGGAAAAAAGATGGCATTCGATTCTACTTCGGACTTTCGCTATTCCATTTACGAGCAATTGACGGTTAAGGGCCTCGCTCAAGGGCCAAACTAGTGGTGATGGGATTGCAATCAAAGTATTTTTTATAGGAAACCCGAACACGTGCAGTACTGGTTGGCACCACAATACTCATTAAAGGCATGTTGTGACGTCACTAATACCCGTCTAGACCATTATAGGAGGGTTCATTAATTCCCCAGAACGTGAGAAACATCTGGAGATCAGGATGCGCGATCATTAAATACACCCCGAGGAGGTGTGTGTGTGTGTGTGTGTGTGTGTGTGTGTGTGTGTGTGTGAGGGGGTTGTTCAGGTGTAACCGGGTCAAACCAGGTGTGATTATAAAACAACAATATACATATATATATATTTATATATACTGACGATTTGCTGGACGCTGTCGGACTCGTCCATGCCGCTGACGCTGAGGCGCTGGACGCCCTGGAGGTTCTGCAGGTACACCGGGTTTAACATCTGGGGCCCCTGGTTGACAACGACGTAGGACTCGGGGGCGCGCTGGATGGGCACGAGGTAGCGCACGTTCCCGTGGAGCGCGGTGCCGTCCACGCCGCTGTTGACGTACTGCAAGGAGGAGAAGCCGGCGGGCGCGACGCCGACCGCGCGCAGGGTCCCGCCGCCGAAGCCGCCGAAGCCGCTGTAGCCGCCGAGCTGACCCGCAGACATCAGCGTCGCCGCCGCGCCCGGTTCCGACGACACGCTGACGGTCCGGAGGGTGGAGGTGCTGTGCGCCGACGGGAGCGTCATTCTTTTCTTTCCTTGTCTGTTTGCTGTTTTAGTTTGTTTGTTTTTTAAAACAACAACAACAACAACAACAACAACAACAAAACGTCACGACCAAACTTCCCCAAAGTCCAAAAGCAACTCGGAAGTTCCCCTTTCAGGAGCGACGCAGTTACCATGAGGCGGAGTCACCTGAGTGGGCGGGGCTCTCTGTCGGCCCCGCCCACCTTCCTTTAGTTTGCCACCTGATCGGAGGAGGAGCGGACAGGTGCGTGTCATTTCCTGATCCGATCCCGTTTTAAACCTTTCAAACCCAAACACACACACACACACACACACACACACACACACACCACACACACACACACACACACACACACACACACACACACACACACACACAACACACACACACACATCAAACACCTGCTTCTCCTTTAATGCAGTCCGCACCTGTCCACCTGTCAGCGCTCCCCATTCATCATCCGCTTTCAAATCCCCTACAGATATTTATAGGTATTTATAGATCCTACACAAGATCTCCGGTGAGATTGGACCTGGTTCCTACTCAGTTCTCCTTTGGTGCACCTTTGATACCCGCTGCAATCCAGAATACATCAAAAAGCTCCCGAACATCACAGTCTGGGTCTAATCCGAGTCTTTTGCACATTTTTCTTGCTTTCAACGAGCATTTACGGCAATTAACTGAGCAGTTGAGGGTTCAGGGGCCTTACTCAAGGGCCCTCTAGTAGCAATTTGGTCCAGAGGCCTTAACCACAGAGCTCCCACCTTCCCCATCGCATCCCTGTATACATCTCATTTTAATTATTAATTAATTAAATGAACCTTTTCATCAGCATTTTCTCATTAATGCATTTTGCTGTTTTGTCATTTATACACAACAGAACCTGGGTTTTATATTTATTCATTCATCTTCTAGCGCTTTATCCGATCTTCCCTCGGGTCACGGGGAGTCTGTGTCTATCTCAGGCGTCCATAGGCAGGATACACCCTGGATGGAATGCCAACCCATCACACACACACACACACACACACACACACACACATTCATACACTAGGGACAATTTTCCAAGGTGCCAATCAACCTACCGTGCATGTTTTTGGATGTTTTTGGACCGGGGGAGGAAACCGGAGAAACCGGAGAAAAACCCCCCGAGACACGGGGAGAACATGCACAAACTCCACACACACATGGCCGAGACGGGAATCGAACCCCGACCCTGGTGGTGTGAGGCGAACGTGTTAACCACTAAACCACCGTGCCCCCCGGTTTTATATTTATTATAAATTTGACCTCCCCTAATAAATATTTCTATATTTGTTTGGCCAAGCTAAATCTCCATACAAAAACAAAATATTTAAAAAAGTAAAAAGAATTAAGAAAAAAACAAGAAGAACCTGCATGAAAGAAAGAATAAAGACAGACCATGAAAGACAAAAGGGAAAAAAGCAACAGAAAGAAATTGATGGTTCAAAAAGAGGTAATAAAAAAAGAAAGGAAGAAACAAACGAGAGCAAGCGGATTCTCCTCAGCACTGAGGTTTTATTGTCAGGTGCACATTTATATCATACAAAGCAAAAAGCAGCTGCAGGGAAACAGAACTCGGGCCAGATGGGTGAAATCGTCAGGTAGGTCTCACCGGGACACGCGGCCGACTCGGACAGTCACGTGACCCGTGTTAGACGTGTTTGTAAATAAAGCAGCACGGTTCTGCATGTAGATTGAAATAATGGCCAGAATCCATTCAACAGAAAAAAAAGAAGGAGAAATAATACCTGAATAAAACACACACATATTTATCTATCACAGCCTTGTCAAAAGTATTGGGACACCAGAATTCTCCAGCCGTGCGTTTCTCGGACTGTTGGGAGTTACGTCTTTGGATGTTGTAGCATTAAAAAAAAAATAAAAAATACCAATAATAAAATAAACCCCTCCACCACCTCCACCAGTACCTGACCAGGAACACCGCTGCACAAACCTCATGCTCGAGTGTCCACAAACTTTTGGCCCTATAGTTTACATGGCAACACAACAGAAATGATTTCATGTATGAACAGTTTAAATATAAATAAATGTTTGAAAAGAAAGCAAATTTGGTTCTGAACATATTTAAAAAAAAAAATCAATCACACCATCATTCCGAGAAAAATGAAAATAAAATTAACTTAAAATGATAAAACAAGCTGCCTAATAAATCTAGGGGAAAGATTGCTGGCACGGGGTGGTTTTGTCAGAAACGTAACAGTTAATTTGCATTTATCCAAAGCGAATTACAACTGAGCAATTGAGGGTTAGGGGCCTTACTCAAGGGCCCACTAGTGGCAGTTTGCTTGTGGTGAGATTTGAACCCGAGATCTTCCGGTCCAGAGGCCGCTGCGTTCACCACTGAGCTCCCGCCATTCCCCATCACATCCCCATATCACATCTCATTGTAATTAATTAATTAATTAATTAATCAGAGTCTAAAAGGAGGGAAAACATGTATCATGACCAGGTGTTACATCAGGTGACGTTTGGAGGATCGTCTGAACATTGTGGAAGGGAAAACCGAACCAAATAACCGAAAGAGTTACGCGGAATGCCGTTGGGCAAGGTGGTCGTCCCACCGGCCAATCACGTCGCAGCAGGAAAATACTAAGTAGAGGAAAAAAAAAGTGTCCCGGTGTGTTTAGAAGCCGCTGTGTTTTACATTTACATGATTCTGGCAGACGCGCTCGGCAACCAACATTTATCTCTGAGGGCTAAGGGCCTTACACAGGGGCCACATAAAAATAGCATCTTGGTGGACTTGAACTCACATCCTCCTTAATGCCTTAACCGCGAAGCTTGGCGCGCCAAAAAGGGTGTAAAATGATCACAAAGCAGTACATCGTAATCTCTCTCATACACCCGGCTGTTTTTTGTTTTCTGCGCCACGTCTGCCTGCGTTTATGTAAATCCGGCGGCTTCGCAACACAAATGAGATCCTCCGCGCCGCTCCGATGCGATTGGACGATCTACACAGGCGTGACCCGGAGAGTTACCACGTTTGGTGGAAATAAAAGGACATATTTGCAAACAGGCGTGAGGAGAAGTTAGTACCAAAAAGCTCTCATGCATTTTTTTTTTTGTTTAACAAACAAACAAACAAACAAACGTGTGCGTGTTTCTTATAAACAACAGGCAGGCAAAACCGAGCACGAGGAGGATTGTACAGGCATACCAACGGTTAATAATGATAAATTATTATCCATAATAATAATAATAATAATGTCAGGGTCAAATTTAAAACAATTCACGTAAAAAAAAAAAAAAAAATTTAAACTAAAAAGAAAACATTGTTGATGCTGTAACAGTACCAAAGTGTCACATTTTGTGTGTTTTTTTTTGTTTGTTTGTTTTTTTTACAGTACACTCGGATCTTGAAGTGGGAGAAAGAAAGAACAAGAAGAAAGTAAAAGAAAGAAGCTGAACAAATACTTTCTAATGTACAGCAGCGTAAAGTACAGTTCATCACACCTACACCAAATATATTACATTATCATACGTGCTTGTGTACACACACACACACACACACACACACACACACACACAGAGCATAAAAGACTACCAGGACCCTGCAGGACAGAAGTGCTTACGGTTCTGGGTTTGTTCTAGACATGGTATGTTTTCTGGTTACAGCGGTTTGGGTCGAGCGAGCGCTATTTGGCAACCAACAAGGAAAAAAAAAAAAAAGACGAGTGATAAGTAAATGTTCTCTCTCTCTCTATCTAAAAAAAAAGAACGATTGAGAGTAACGATGAGAGCACGATCGGACGCCGTGCCGTGCTCGGAACGCTACCGAGTGAACCCGCGGCGTTCCCAGCGCTCTCGCCCGGCGTTGCGTACCCGGCGAGCGGAAGTGGACGCAACGTCGCTCCTGTATTTTGTGCTGACCGAAAGATTTAGCTGCCAGGATCGATAAAGCAAGGCTTCAAGTGTGAAATCATGGTGCAAAAGAAATAATAATAACAACAACAATAATAATAATAATAATAAAATTCTGAGGGAAACACACACACACACATATACACGCACACACACACACACACACACACACACTTTCGGCCGCTGGAGTGTTGTGTTGTCGGTGGTTCGGCTATAACGGAAGCTTCTTCAGTTGCTCGAAGGTGATGAAGAACTGGAGCTCAGTCAAGGATTCATCATTTACACACATTTACACACACACACACACACACACACACACACACACACACACACACGTACACATACAAACACACAAAACCAATTCGCTGTTTGCACACACACACGCACGCACACATACACTCACACACACATACATACACTTTCAGAACAGGACTTGAAATATACTGTATACTGACCTCTAGTGGACAGTCTATATAGTGGACAGTCTATCCCACAAATAGATAAAAACAATAAAATAAATAAATAAATCTCCTTCCTTCGGTGTGCCCCCCCCCCACCACACACACACACACACACACACACACACACACACACATACATTTTAAGGATACGATGATGTTCCAGGGTCCGAGACGCAGCCAGTTGGGCCAGAAGCCCTTGTAGAGAGCGAAGAATCCTTCGTTCCTCCACGTCTGCATCAGTCCGTCCAGTGTGCCTTTGTACAGCAGGTTCCCGGACAGCACGCGCTGGTTCATCATCCGCGTCCTCACCACGTCCACGGGGTTGGAGGCGAGCGCCCCGGCCAGACCACACGCAAAGCTGGAACTGCGGACGTTCCAAACCGGGAGAGCATCACCAACCAATCAAAACAATCCGGAACAATGCTGGAATTTCTGACTATAGCCAGTAATGGCCACTAGGAGGCGTCAAATATATTCATATTGATATACGGTACAGATCATACACGAATGGTTTATAACAAAATAGGTAATCTGTTCAAATTATATATATATATATATATATATACATACACACGAAATTTTATCATTTGAACAGACATATATACACACATACACATGTATATATATACATACACATACATACATACATACACACACACACACACACACACACACACACACACACACAGACATACATATCATATATATATATATATATATATATATATATATATATATATATATATATATATGAGATATAGAGAAGAGAGAGAGAGAGAGAGAGAGAGAGAGAGAGAGAGAGAGAGAGAGGAGAGAGAGAGAGAGAGAGAGAGAGAGAGAGATAGAGATATAGAGAGCTAAGAGCGAGAGCTATATATATATATATATATATATATAGATATATATAGATATATATATATATATTATATATATATATATATATCATATATATATATATATATAATATAGATATCATATATACATAGATACACACACACACACACACGCATGTGTGTGCGTGTGTGTGTTTTCACACAACCCCCGATAAGGTTTAAATCGGTTTAAACCTTACTCACATGAAATGGGTCAGAACCGTGTCTCCCATCAGGCCGGACGCAATCAGGTGCTTCTTGGTGATATCGTAGACCGGGAGCTCCACGCCCACCACGATCGCGGCTCTCTGCGCTGTAGGGATGACGCCCTGTAACGCACCAATCAGCAGAGACATCACAACTCACACCGCTACAGCACAACACTGACGAACGACACGCACGCGGCACTGATCCGCCATCGGGATCCGACCGTGTCCACTTCCTGCTTTCGCTTCCTCACCCTCCAGAGTCCTCGCGTGCCCTCCGTCTGGTAGATGTTGATGAAGTTGGCCATCATGCTGCCCTGGAGAAGACTGCCCTGAGCCTGCATGCGAATCTGCACGGGGACAAAACACAGTGTTGGAAATGTTCCAGGATGTAACGCCGCGCTCACACAACGCCTCGCTCTTACCTTCAGCACGTCCGTGGGGTTTGCTAGCGATGAGGACAGCACTCCTGAGACCACGCCGCAGAACACGTTGATGACCATCGTCTCATCTGTGCATGGTGATATTGTTATTATTATTATTATTATTACTGGTTCTATAATCATTTCTCATAACATTATTACTAACAATAAGGAAAATAGCTCTGTTCTACCAGTAGGGGGTGACATTGAGCAACAAACTCAATCACCTCTCATTTATACAGTGCGATATCAGGGTTTAAGGGATATGAGCGTCCGATCAGAGGATAAATTCACACACACTTCCGTCCAAACTCACCTTCTGGACGACTGACGAATAACTTCTTCAGCGTGTTGTACGTCCCGATCTTAATCGTCCCGTACGAGGCTTGGCGAAGGAGCGCCGGCGAAATCCTTCGACACACAAAACCCCACATTAAATTACCCAATTCTACAATTCCTCAATTCCTGTATTTAAGTCATTTTCTGTCAGTCGTAACTTTACTAAAGGGTTTCCATTTGGAGAGACTTTTATTTCAATACATTTCAAAGTCAAATCTCCTGTTTAGTCAAATCTAAACTGTATTACAGGGATGTAATGATGCCTCAAGTACCTCAAATAATCAGATTAAAGGAAATGTATTTCCCTTTGTTTAGTCAAGTTAACTACACACGGAGCACTGCGTTTCCCCACAGAGCATTATTACTTTAACTCTGGAGCGCTTTGGACATGGAACACGGAAAACGCTACAGAATAAATGCAAAAAAAAAAAAAAAGTACGGAACGGGGAGAAGATTTCTCAACACATAGAACTAAAGTGGAACTGGACTCTCACACACACACACTCACACACACACACACTCACACACACAGCATTCCATTGCTTTATTTATTGATCTGCCTCATTACTGGTCTTTACATGTTTATTGTATACACTGCTCTCACTGACAGTGTTACTGTTTATATGCACATTTTGCATATCCACTTTTTATCACTTCTGCTCTATTTGTTCTTTTGCACACTCGCCAAACTGTGATACAACTGTTTACAAAACTTTGCACTAGGTTGTTGTTGTGTTTTTATTTTATTTTATATTGCGTTATAGTTGTTTGTTATGCACCGTCTGGTGTTGTGTCTTTGCGCTGTTTGCACCAGGTTGCACACGATGCACTTTATGTAGCGAGGACAAACTTAGTCTGGTCCTCAGCATTGTGTTGTTGTGTTTGTGTTATATGTTGTTTTGTGTAGCACCAGGGTCCTGGAGAAACGTTGTCTCATTTCACTGTGTACACACTCAGATATATGTGGTTATAATGACAATAAAAACCTCTTGACTTGACGATTCACACGTTCGTGCTGCACAAAACAAGTTTCCTAATTATGACACTTATTTCTTCCAATTAGGAGTATCACGGTATTAAACTGAGCCTTCAATACCTGGAAAAAAACGTCGGAATTGCAAGAAAGGAATAAAAAACGTCGGAATTGCAAGAAAGAATAAAACGTCGGATCGGAATTGCAAGAAAGAAAAAAAACGAATCAAAAAGGAAAAAAACGTCGGAATTGCAAGAAAGGAATAAAAAAAACGTCGGAATTGCAAGAAAGGAAAAAAAATCGGAATTGCAAAAAGAAAAAAAAAAACGTCGGAATTGCAAGAAAGGAAAAAAACGTCGGAATTGCAAGAAAGGAAAAAAACGTCGGAATTGCAAGAAAGAATAAAACGTCGGAATTGCAAGAAAGAAAAAAAACGTCGGAATTGCAAGAAAGGAATAAAAAACGTCGGAATTGCAAGAAAGAAAAAAAACGTCGGAATTGCAAGAAAGAAAAAAACGTCGGAATTGCAAGAAAGAAAAAAAACGTCGGAATTGCAAGAAAGAATAAAAAAAACGTCGGAATTGCAAGAAAGGAAAAAAACGTCGGAATTGCAAGAAAGGAAAAAAACGTAAAACGTCGGAATTGCAAGAAAGAAAAAAAAAATTGTCGGAAAGAAAAAAAAAACGTCGGAATTGCAAGAAAGGAAAAAAAAGGAAAAAAACGTCGGAATTGCAAGAAAGAAAAAAAAAACGTCGGAAAAAAACGTCGGAATTGCAAGAAAGGAAAAAAAAACGTCGGAATTGCAAGAAAGAAAAAAAAAATTGCGAAAGAAAAAAAACGTCGGAATTGCAAGAAAGGAAAAAAACGTCGGAATTGCAAGAAAGGAAAAAAACGTCGGAATTGCAAGAAAGAAAAAAAAAAAAAAACGTCGGAATTGCAAGAAAGAATAAAAAAAACGTCGGAATTGCAAGAAAGGAAAAAAACGTCGGAATTGCAAGAAAGAAAAAAAACGAAAAAAAAAGAAAAAAAACGTCGGAATTGCAAGAAAGGAAAAAAAAAACGTCGGAATTGCAAGAAAGGAAAAAAAAACGTCGGAATTGCAAGAAAGAAAAAAAAAAATTGAAAAGAAAAAAAAAAAACGTCGGAATTGCAAAGAAAGAATAAAAAACGTCGGAATTGCAAGAAAGGAAAAAAACGTCGGAATTGCAAGAAAGGAATAAAACGTCGGAATTGCAAGAAAAAAAAAAAACGTCGGAATTGCAAGAAAAAAAAAAAACGAAAGAAAAAAAACGTCGGAATTGAAAAAAGAAAAAAAACGTCGGAATTGCAAGAAAGAAAAAAAACGTCGGAATTGCAAGAAAGAAAAAAAAAAAACGTCGGAATTGCAAGAAAGAAAAAAAAACGTCGGAATTGCAAGAAAGGAAAAAAAACGTCGGAATTGCAAGAAAGAAAAAAAAAAAAAAAAAAAAACGTCGGAATTGCAAGAAAGGAAAAAAAAAAAAAAACGTCGGAATTGCAAGAAAGGAAAAAAAACGTCGGAATTGCAAAAAAGAAAAAAAACGTCGGAATTGCAAGAAAGAAAAAAAAAACGTCGGAATTGCAAGAAAGGAAAAAAACGTCGGAATTGCAAGAAAGGAATAAAAAAACGTCGGAATTGCAAGAAAGGAAAAAAAAAACGTCGGAATTGCAAGAAAGGAAAAAAAAAACGTCGGAATTGCAAGAAAGGAAAAAAAAAACGTCGGAATTGCAAGAAAGGAAAAAAAACGTCGGAATTGCAAGAAAGAAAAAAAACGTCGGAATTGCAAGAAAGAAAAAAAAAACGTCGGAATTGCAAGAAAGGAATAAAAAAAAAAAAACGTCGGAATTGCAAGAAAGAAAAAAAACGTCGGAATTGCAAGAAAGAATAAAAAGAAAAGAAAGAAAAAAACGTCGGAATTGCAAGAAAGGAATAAAAAAACGTCGGAATTGCAAGAAAGAAAAAAAAGTAAAAAAAAGAAAAAAAACGTCGGAATTGCAAGAAAGGAAAAAAAAAAAAAACGTCGGAATTGCAAGAAAGAATAAAAAACGTCGGAATTGCAAGAAAGGAAAAAAAACGTCGGAATTGCAAGAAAGAATAAAACGTCGGAATTGCAAGAAAGGAAAAAAACGTCGGAATTGCAAGAAAGAATAAAACGTCGGAATTGCAAGAAAGAAAAAAAACGTCGGAATTGCAAGAAAGGAATTGCAAAAACGTCGGAATTGCAAAAAGGAGAAAAAAAACGTCGGAATTGCAAGAAAGAATAAAAAGTCGGAATTGCAAGAAAGGAAAAAAAAACGTCGGAATTGCAAGAAAGAATAAAAAACGTCGGAATTGCAAGAAAGGAATAAAAAACGTCGGAATTGCAAGAAAGGAATAAAAAAACGTCGGAATTGCAAGAAAGGAAAAAAAACGTCGGAATTGCAAGAAAGAATAAAAAAAAACGTCGGAATTGCAAGAAAGGAAAAAAAACGTCGGAATTGCAAGAAAGAATAAAAAACGTCGGAATTGCAAGAAAGAAAAAAAAACGTCGGAATTGCAAGAAAGAAAAAAAACGTCGGAATTGCAAGAAAGAAAAAAAACGTCGGAATTGCAAGAAAGGAAAAAAACGTCGGAATTGCAAGAAAGGAAAAAAACGTCGGAATTGAAAGAAAGAAAAAAACAAGAAAGAATAAAACGTCGGAATTGCAAGAAAGAAAAAAAACGTCGGAATTGCAAGAAAGAAAAAACGAATTGCAAAAAGAAAAAAACGTCGGAATTGCAAGAAAGGAATAAAAAACGTCGGAATTGCAAGAAAGGAATTGAAAAACGTCGGAATTGCAAGAAAGGAATAAAAAAAGAAAAAAAAAACGTCGGAATTGCAAGAAAGGAAAAAAAAACGTCGGAATTGCAAGAAAGGAAAAAAACGTCGGAATTGCAAGAAAGAATAAAACGTCGGAATTGCAAGAAAGGAAAAAAAAAAAAAAAACGTCGGAATTGCAAGAAAGGAAAAAAAACGTCGGAATTGCAAGAAAGAATAAAAAACGTCGGAATTGCAAGAAAGGAAAAAAACGTCGGAATTGCAAGAAAGAAAAAAACGTCGGAATTGAAAGAAAGGAAAAAAAACGTCGGAATTGAAAGAAAGGAAAAAAAACGTCGGAATTGAAAGAAAGGAAAAAAAACGTCGGAATTGAAAGAAAGAATAAAAACGTCGGAATTGCAAGAAAGGAATAAAAAACGTCGGAATTGCAAGAAAGGAATAAAAACGTCGGAATTGCAAGAAAGGAAAAAAACGTCGGAATTGAAAGAAAGGAAAAAAAACGTCGGAATTGCAAGAAAGGAATAAAAACGTCGGAATTGCAAGAAAGAATAAAACGTCGGAATTGCAAGAAAGGAAAAAAACGTCGGAATTGCAAGAAAGGAAAAAAACGTCGGAATTGCAAGAAAGAAAAAAACGTCGGAATTGCAAGAAAGGAAAAAAACGTCGGAATTGCAAGAAAGGAAAAAAACGTCGGAATTGCAAGAAAGAATAAAACGTCGGAATTGCAAGAAAGGAAAAAAACGTCGGAATTGCAAGAAAGAAAAAAAAACGTCGGAATTGCAAGAAAGAAAAAAAAAATTGCAAGAAAAAAAAAGAAAAAAAAAATTGAAAGAAAGAAAAAAAACGTCGGAATTGCAAGAAAGAAAAAAAAACGTCGGAATTGCAAGAAAGGAAAAAAAACGTCGGAATTGCAAGAAAGGAAAAAAAAGTCGGAATTGCAAGAAAGTAAAAAGTCGGAATTGCAAGAAAGGAAAAAAAACGTCGGAATTGCAGGAAGGAAAAAAAGTCATAATTGCGAGAAAAAAATGGGAATTGCATGGTTTAGATATTCTTGTGTGAAATTTCAACAAATAAACATTTACTCTAAAACACAAATGATTTTTCTTCTATTTAAGAGACCCGTTTTATTTTCTCTGGTATATTTAGTATTGCACTAGAATTATTCTCTAATTACTGGATTAAATATTGCACTTTCTCTTTAGTGGATCTAGTAAACAAAGCGTTAAGAAGGTATACGTTTATAACGAGCTGAAGACAGGATGCAGTATTCTGTAACCTTACACCGATTGGCTGAAATCTCTGGAACGTTTCCACGTCTTACTGCATGTGACTGTTTATTTTTTTACTTTCTATTTCTTGAACAGTGTGAAATCTGAGGCCCTGAGTGGGAGGGGCTTATTCCTTTCTGCTGTCAATCACAGACGCTCCAGCCAATCGTGAGATGGTAGGCGGGCATTAGGAATGGAGATTTATTTCGGCATACGGATTGAAAAAGATCTCATCCTCCTCAGGGTCTAAAGATAAGTCTTGGCACCCCAGTGTATCCTGGCACTTCATTATTAGATGCAGCGTGAACGCGAAAGCGATACCAGTCTCCGTCTGCCTTTAAGCGTCTGGATCAGCTGGAACTCAGACGCTTGACATCAGCAAATCATTTCGGAACGATCCAGACACGCGAGCCGGCACGTACGGCCGTAACGGGTGACGTCGCGGGGGTGACATGGCCGCCGTATTCCTGCAGCATAAACACATTATTCTGGCCAGATCTCGACACGCCATGTGGTTTTAACATCATCTATTTTTAAACGTTTCGCGGGGCCTGGGTAAGTGATACGATACGCGAAATAAAGGCGGAGGAATCGGGAACGCGTTCATTATATAAACGCACGCAGCCAATCACTGCTCGCGATGCAGGCGTTCGTTTGGTGCTGGATTTTCTCCGGAAAGCTGAAATTGGAAACAATGAAACCCGACACCCGTCATCCCAGAATGCAAAGCAGCTGCAAGCACACTGCTTTGTGTTTCGAAGGCGCATCTGTAGAAAAGCGAAACAAGAAACCGGGAACGTTTTCTCACCCGGAATACAAAGCTCGGATTCCTTCTTCCCGTCCGATCCTGAGCAGAGCGTGGAACATGCCTCTGTAGCGGACCTCCATGCACTGAGACTGGCCTTGGACCTGCAGCCGCGTTTTGGTCAGATCGATAGGGAAGGTACCTGGAACACAAATCCCGTGGTTTTAGATGGCGTTCACTCACAGCGACAGACATTCCGATAGTGACGAGTTATTCCGTTCTTATTCCAAACCTAATATTACATTTTATTTCTGATTTAAGAAAAAAAAAAAAAGGAATAATAAATCCCATCTTCCCATCACAACACTTACATCACAAACAAAAGTGGGAGGGGCCTAATCTCTCTCCAGCCAATCGGAGAGGTATTTTTGCTGGTGGATGTAAAAGGAGGTGGATACACGCACTGACCAAAAGGAGAAACCTTACGCCTTACGCGTTTCCTCTTGTGTGCAAACGGAACGGCGTGGCACCAGACGTGTGAACATCGACCCTGAAACCGGATCGCTCCTGGTGTAACCCAAATCACTGCACCTCACCTCACATCACAGCAACCCCGCCGTGCACTCGGAGACCCCAGGAGGATCTGATGCTGTCGAGGTGACGCTCGTGCACTCAATAAGGACAGAATGTCCCGTGCAAGAGGGAACAGAATGATGGGATGTAATCTGAGCATCACTTTTGCATGACATTTGCACAGATAAGACATCCGGATCTTTTTTATCACCATGATTATTGGCATAGTGGCATTTCCCATAGAGCCCTCATCATCATCATCATCATCATCATGGAAGAAAGGAGGCTGAAAATGATCGAGCTCACCGAATTCTGCGACGATAGATGCCATTCCTCCGTACACAAACGGCTTCCAGTTCAGGTTGGCCATTTCCGTGGAGGTTCCTTCAGCCTGGTGGAGACCCACTAAGAACAAAAAGAAGCCGAAAGAGTTGAGAACAAGCTGCTTTATTGGTACATCGTGAAACATCCTAGCGCCGGTGAGAAATCCGTGCAGTGCGGAGAAACGTGCACCGGGAATGGGGGAAAAAAAACACCCGCATTACAAATTCATGACAGCGCCATGGAAAACACGCAGCAAGCTGATTGGCCCACCAAGGCGTCACTCACGCATCGCCTGCACCCGATTGGTCGGAATAATCTCCGCTCCCACCCACTTCCTTTATATACCGTGCTCCTCTTGACACCGCTGAGATAATTCCACTCCCTCTATAAAAAAGACTGTCCTTATATTACACCGAAATGCAAAAGTAAACAAATTATATCACTACTTTTAAAGTTAGGTGACTTTTAACCAGCCTTATTTAGCATGCTAGTAGCCATGCTCGTGCACGGCTCTGACCGCTAGCTTGTCCACGCGACATGAAACTACCTGTTTTTACACGCAATACACGTCTGTTTTTACCTGATAATAAGTTTATAAAGGACTTTGGGTTATTTTATTCCGGGTTCCATTGCGGTTAAAAGCGTGAAATAAAAGTAACACAGGCGGGAAAAAAAACTTCTGGAGATCAACACTTAGTTTTCATTTTCCGACGAATCAGAAGACAACCGGAAGTGCAGAGAGCCGGAAGTCCAGCCCACTTTTCTACAGTGACGTCACACCAAAGTCACCCTGACCCTTCGGATTCAGAAGCCCCTCCCAGGGGCCCAGGGGTCGGGAGGGGGGCCCAGGGGGGCCCAGGGGTCGGGAGGGGGGGCCCAGGGGTCGGGAGGGGGAGGGGGGGAGACCGGAGGGGCCCTTCAGTTTATTACTCTTATAGGAGAAAAAGGGGGGGTGTAAACTGTTACAGTCATGAATACAATATATATATATATATATATATATATATATATATATATATATATATATATATATATATATATATATATATATAGATATATACAATTGTTATTTTTATAGCACTTAATTATAGTAGATTGTGTAACAATGTTTTTATTTCATATAGAAAAATAAATAACAACATTTTTGCATTTTCTGCAAAATAATCTTGATATGTTTGAACAAAATAAAATGCATAATTATTGTTGTTTTGTTATTATATAATAATAATAATAATAATAATAATAATAATAATGATATAATTCATTCATCTTCTGCCGCTTTATCTGACTTCTCTCTTGGGTTCGCGGGAAGCCTGTGCTTATCACAGGGGTCTATCAATAATAATAATAATAATAATAATAATAATGTAATTCAATAATAAATACTATTTTAATTCATTTATTTATGTATTGATTATGCATTTATGTATGCATTTATTAAGTCCAGGGTAAAATCTAGCAGCTATTAATGCTATAAAAAATCGCTATTATACCAAGGTCAGGTCAAAAAGTAATGGGACATTTGTAATACATGTAATACATGTATTTGTAATACATATATATATATATATATATATATATATATATATATATATATATATATATATATATATATATATAGTGAATGAACACCCTTTTTGACTTTCCCTTGTAGATGGGAGATTTATTTATCCTATATCCTGGGATTTGGTTCCGGATCCTCTGTGACGCTGCCCTGGACAGAGCAATGAGGACAAGGACCCCAGAAATGGGGTCAGATTTGGATATAAAATGTCAATAATAGTATATATATATATATATATATATATATATATATATATATATATATTATATTTATTTTTTGTAATGTTTGAGGTGTAATTTATATTTATAAAATACAGAATAAAGAAGAGGAAATGCATTTCATAACAGATTTATTCCAATTTATTCCAAATCATCAGACAGAATAATTCATCAATAGATTCAAAGCAATATTCATGTAAAAATAATATGGATTCATAAAATGAACATTTCAATATCAAGCCTGACTTCCCAGCTGTATATCATCAACACATTCATTTCTATTTTCTAATAAAATATGGAAATATCTTCTTTCGTCCGTGTGAAATGTTCTTTTCTTTATCATCTTGAGGTTGTTATGTCTATGATGAAATATTACACTTATAAAAGTCTGATATTAGAAAAAGGACTTGGAATAATAGTATGGGAAGTGGTGGCTCTGAGTTTAAAGCTCCATGTTACTGAACAAAAGATTAGTGGAAGTCACGCTCCCGCACGCATCGAGCTACCACTGCTGGCCTGCAGGCCCAATCCTTAGGCTCCAGGGGGCGCTGTGCCATGTCTAACCCTATATTCTGAGCCATGATAAGTAAAAGCTAGGATATATGAAGATCATATATGTGCTTAATGTACGTTATTCTTTATATCAGGAGTCTTCATCCTGCTTCTGCCTGTGAAATCATACTAAAGAGACGAGTCTTATGACTTTCCTTATATCTACACACAGAGATATTCACCACACATTCACTATACATTCACTACACACATTCACTATACACACCACTTCACTATACACACTTCACACACCACTTCACTTCACTACACACACATTCATCACATACACACATTCACTACACATTCACCACTCATTCACTACACATTCACCACTCATTCACTATACATTCACTACACATTCACACATTCACTTCACATCACCACATTCACTACACATTCACCACTATCACATACATCACTCACACATCATCACCACACATTCACTTCACTACACATACATCACACTACACATCATTAACACTCATACATACATTCACTATACATTCATTCACACACACATCATTCACTACACATTCACCACTACACTACACATTCACTATTCACTATACATTCACTACACATTCACCACTCATTCACTATACATTCACTACACATTCACCACTCATTCACTACACATTCACCACTCATTCACTATACATTCACTACACATTCACCACACATTCACTACACATTCACCACTCATTCACTACACATTCACCACTCATTCACTATACATTCACTACACATTCACCACTCATTCACTATACATTCACTACACATTCACCACACATTCACCACATTCACACACATTCACCACTCATCACACATTCACCACATTCACTACACATTCACTACACATTCACTACACATTCACCACACATTCACTACACATTCACCACTCATTCACTATACATTCACTACACATTCACCACTCATTCACTACACATTCACCACATCACCACTTCACTACACATTCACCACTCATTCACTATACATTCACTATTCACATACATTAACACTTTCACCACACACACATTCACTACACATTCACCACACTCATTCACTACACATTCACCACACATTCACTATACATTCACTACACATTCACCACTCATTCACTACACATACATCATTCACTACACATTCACCACACATTCACTACACATTCACCACTCATTCACTACACATTCACCACTCATTCACTATACATTCACTACACATTCACCACTCATTCACTACACATTCACACATTCACCACACATTCACTACACATTCACTACACATTCACCACTCATTCACTATACATTCACCACACATTCACCACACATTCACCACACATTCACACATTCACACACTTCATTCACACTCACATTCACTACACATTCACCACACATTCACTACACATTCA
>JACRUU010000024.1:834813-857313 GCA_030449085.1 Kryptopterus vitreolus
GATACACCCCCTCCCCCACTGAGACACACCCCCCTCCAACCCCCCCCACCCACTGAGACACACCCCCTCCCACTGGAGACACACCCCCTCCCCCCTGACACACCCTTCCCCCCCTGAGACACACCCCCTCCAGGGTGATCGCAAGGAGATCGTCCACTCCAACCCATAAAGAGCAGGAACAGCATTTGGCAGACGCCCCCATATGCAGAGCGCTTTACAAGTGAGTAATTGAGGGTTAAGGGCCTTGCTCAAGGGCCCACTAATGGTAGCTTGGTGGTGGTGGGATTTGAACCTGCCATGTTCTCTGGTCCAAAGGCCAATGCCTTAACCACTGAGCTCCCACCTCGTATAAGTGAAAGGAAAATTGCCTGGTGCATCCGAAGAGTTTCCAATAGTCGTGTGTAATGTAAAATGTTCATGAGGACAATCCGCGTCTTGCCTGTGCAAAACATCACGTCTGGCCTGTGATTGGTCGACTTGGCAGCATCTGACATAGAATAAGTGCAGAGATACATTCAAAACACCAATGAAGTAACTCAACACTGCCAACTAGAGTCAACTAGTGTTACTGCAGAGCGACGCAGAAGTATAAATGCTCAGGACGGCATCGGTTACATGCGTAGCCAACGCGTACACTCCACGCAGAAGTATAAATCAGCCGTATGCGTCGACGCCATAGCCTACACGTACACTCCACGCAGAAGTATAAATTGGGTTTAAGATCATTTAAAAGTTGTATTAATTAATATTGTATTTATCATGTCAGACCCGGAAACAATAAACATCTTCTTCATCTTCTACCGTTTTTATCCGATCTTCCCTCGGGTCACGGGGAGTCTGTGTCTATCTCAGGCGTCTATGGGCATTAATGCAGGATACACCCTGGATGGAATGCCAACCCATCACACACACACACATACACACACACACACACACATTCATACACTAGGGACAATTTTTCCAAGGTGCCAATCAACCTACCGTGCATGTTTTTGGACCGGAGGAGGAAACCGGAGAACCCGGAGAAAAACCCCCTGAGACACGGGGAGAACATGCACAAACTCCACACACACACATGGCCGAGACGGGACTCGAACCCGGACCCTGGCGGTGTGAGGCGAACGTGCTAACCACTAAACCACCGTAGCCCCAAACAATAAACATGATGATGTTTATTTAAAAATGTTGTTGTTCGGCTTTTCCGAGTACAATTTTTTCGGTACACACATTAACTACAAACAAATCGATTCTTTTTATGTACACTGTTACTGATTATAGCGCAGTAAATATCTTGAGTGTTTGCAAGTCGAATGAGGGTATAAAGAGATTATAAAATGGACTGAGGAATGTAATGTATAATATTTTATTATGAATAATAACACAATGATGTGGTTTGAGAAATAACAGTCATTTGATTTCATCAGAATTTGGATTGTTTTTTTTTTTCCAAATGATGGGTGGGAAAAAAAAAAAGAAGCATCTTCCAGCAGGAAGTATGCACTAAAGAGATGGGACTTGGACGACAGCCAGACTGGACAAGGGTCGGACCAGTTAAACCACAGCTGTGACGAAGAGGCGTCTCCGAATCACATTCCAGCTCCTGACATATGACACTGTTTTTCCTGCTTGTGCCTGTTCCTTGCATCACTGTGGACCATGTGTGATAAGTCGGCGTAGAGCCTTCTGAGAAAAAAAGACGACACAGGCAACGATGGTGACGGAGAAGGAGATCGTATCGCTGAGGGACGTAGTGGACGTGACTTCTCCTCCTCTGGTCCTCACAACCCCTTCTTCTTCTGAGGACTCCGAGGACGGCGTGGTGATCGGATGGATCCTGAGTGTGGAATCCACTCTGATCATCGTTACCAACCTGCTGGTGGCCGTCGCTTTGGTCTTGCTGATCCGTAAGGGAGGCAATCACAGCTGGAGCTTTGTCCTAAACCTGGCGATCGCTGATATCCTGGTGGGTCTGGCCATCACGGCGATAGCCGGCGATGCGGTGAAAAGCGGCGCCAGTTCGACGCGTAAGGAAGTGTGCTTGCTGCGCATGTCGCTCGTTATCACTCCCAGCGCCGCGTCCATCTTCACCATGTTCTTCATTTCGCTGGACCGATACGTGGCCATCAAGGTGCCGCTGCGGTACTCGCAACTCGTAGGCACCAAGACCATCGCCGGCGTCTTGGCCGGTCTTTGGCTGCTCTCGGTGGTCATCGGCTTCCTGCCCAACGTGGTAAAGAACATGCAGGAGAACCCCTACGACAGCGTGTGCACCTTCTTCTCCGTCATCAACCCCAAGGGCATCATCATAGTCTTCTGCACCGCCTTCTTCCCCATCATGCTGGTCTTCATCTACTTCTATCTGGACATCCTTAAAATCGCCTGGAGCCACCAGAGGCGCATCGAGCAAGCCATGCAAGTGAGGTCCCGCTGCGTCCTGCCCAGTCGTTACTGGGGACACGTCAAGGCGTTCAGGACCGTCACCGTCCTCGTCGGCTGCTTCACGCTCTGCTGGTGCCCTTTCTTCGTGGTCAGCGTGATCCAGGTGCTCTGTCCGCCGTGCAAGCTGTACTGGTTTCTAGAAAACCACCTCTGGATGCTCGCGCTCGCCAATTCCCTGGTCAACCCCCTGGTCTACGCGTTCTGGCAGAGGGAGGTACGGCAGCAGCTCAGGGACATGTTCGCTTGCGTGAAAGTGGGTCGGCGCTGCGTTAAAGGCAACGCCGAGCAGACGATGATCACGCAGAGCCGGAACTCTTTGGACCCGGCCATACCGGCTCACCGCATCGTCAGGAAGCCTGGCGCGGGTCCTCACGCTGTGTCAACACGTCCAAACTAAGCCGTGTGTGTAAGAAAACAAACGTTTCAGTCCGTCGCTCACGGGAAACGCTTAAGTGTTTGTACATCCACGACCGGAAACCATCCGTATCCCATAATGGATGTGGAGTCGTGAGAGTTTTACTCCTGCAGTGGAGCAGATGGCTTTATTGACTCTCTGCCGAAAAGACCATAAGCAGTTACGATGCGATGTCTCGATTCCTGTTGTTTGCATTAACAATGTAAATCTGTACGAGACGCCTGTAACGATTCAAACGCTTTTGTGGATTTTGTATAAATATAGACATTTAAACTTTGTTTAGCTTTGATTATTTAATTAATAATTTAATTTTAGATCCAATAATGTACCGTTAAAACTTTCAATGGAATTTTTGAGATTATAAAGTAAAAGAACTTCTTATTCACTTTCCTCCACTTCCAGCTGCTCCCTGTAGGGGGCGCCACAGCAAACCATGCTTCTCCACACCACCCTATTCCTTTACATCTGTCTATTTCACCCTCCCCAAACTACCTGCATGTCTTCCATCAGCACATCTATAAACCTCCACCTCCTCCTCCATCCTCAGCATCCGTCTGTCCCATCTCACTCTCTCCTCCGTCACCTCGTCTCCAAAACATCATACATGTCCCTCTAATAAACTCCTTTCTAATCCTGTCCATCCTCATCTACTCCTAATCTACACCTCCACCTCCACCACCTCCCCCACCTCCACCACCTCCTCCACCTCCTCCTCCATCCTCAGCATCCGTCTGTCCCATCTCACTCTCTCCTCCGTCACCTCGTCTCCAAAACATCATACATGTCCCTCTAATAAACTCCTTTCTAATCCTGTCCATCCTCATCTACTCCTATCTACACCTCCACCGTCCTACCACCTCTCCACCTCCCACCACCCTCCTCCACCTCCTCCTCCATCCTCAGCATCCGTCTGTCCCATCTCACTCTCTCCTCCTCGTCCCTCACCTCGTCTCTCCAAAACATCATACATGTCCCTCTAATAAACTCCTTTCTAATCCTGTCCATCCTCATCTACTCCCTAATCTACACCTCCACCTCACCACCTCCACCACCTCCACCACCTCCTCCACACTCCTCCTCCATCCTCAGCATCCGTCTGTCCCATCTCACTCTCTCCTCCGTCACCTCGTCTCCAAAACATCATACATGTCCCTCTAATAAACTCCTTTCTAATCCTGTCCATCCTCATCTACTCCTAATCTACACCTCCACCTCCACCACCTCCACCACCTCCACCACCTCCTCCACCTCCTCCTCCATCCTCAGCATCCGTCTGTCCCATCTCACTCTCTCCTCCGTCACCTCGTCTCCAAAACATCATACATGTCCCTCTAATAAACTCCTTTCTAATCCTGTCCATCCTCATCTACTCCTAATCTACACCTCCACCTCCACCACCTCCACCACCACCCCCTCCTCCACCTCCTCCTCCATCCTCAGCATCCGTCTGTCCCATCTCACTCTCTCCTCCGTCACCTCGTCTCCAAAACATCATACATTTCCCTCTAATAAACTCCTTTCAAATCCTGTCATCCTCATCTAATCCTAATCTTACACCTCCCACCTCCACCACCATCCACCACCTCCATCTTCTCCTCCCACCTCCTCCTCATCCTCTCCCATCACCGTCTGTCCCATCTCTCAATCTACCTCCGTACCTCGTCTCCAAAACATCATACATGTCCCTCTAATAAACTCCTTTCTAATCCTGTCCATCCTCACTACTCCTAATTCTACACCTCCACCTCCACCACCTCCACCACCTCCATTCTTCTCCTCCACCTCCTCCTCCATCCTCAGCATCCGTCTGTCCCATCTCACTCTCTCCTCCGTCACCTCGTCTCCAAAACATCATACATGTCCCTCTAATAAACTCCTTTCTATTCCTGTCCATCTTCATCTACTCCTAATCTACACCTCCACCACCTCCACCACCTCCATCTTCTCCTCCACCTCCTCCTCCATCCTCAGCATCCATCTGTCCCATCTCACTCTCTCCTCCATCACCTCGTCTCCAAAACATCATACATGTCCTACAACTCCTACAACATCCTACAACTCCTTTCTAATCCTCTACATCCTCATCACTGCCTATCACCATCTCCACCTCCTCCACCTCCAGCTCCACCTCCTGTCTTTTACATGACGCCACCTACTGTCTCTACACCTGTACAACATCGCAGTTCTCAACACAGTCATCTAAACTTTCCCATTCACTCTTATACACACCCTTCTATCATACATCACTCCTCTTCTCCACCCGCCTCCACCCTGCCCAAACTAACTACTCCACCCACTCCACCCTGCCTGCACTCTTTTCTCCACCCACTCCACCCTGCCTGCACTCTTTTCTCCACCCACTCCACCCTTCCTGCACTCTTTTCTTCACTTCTCCACCCTGCCTGCACCTTTTTCTCCACCCACTCCACCCTGCCTGCACTCTTTTCTTCACTCCACCCACCTCCACCACCCTGCCAACTCTTTTCTCACCTGCTCCACCCTCCTGCACTCTTTTCTCCACCCACTCCACCCTTCCTGCACTCTTTTCTCCACTCACTCCACTCTGCCTGCATCCCTTTCTCCACCCGCTCTACTCTGCCTGCACTCTTTTCTCCATTTCTCCACCCACCACCCTGCCTGCACTTTTCTTCTCTTCTCCACCCACTCCACCCTGCCTGCACTCTTTTCTCCACCCACTCCACCCTGCCTGCACTCTTTTCTCCATTTCTCCACCCACTCCACCCTTCCAGCACGCTTTTCTTTACTTCTCTAACACACTCTCCATTACTTTGCACTGTTAACCCCCAGGTACTTAAACTCCCCCAGCTTCTCCACCTCCTCTCCCTGTAACTGCACCACTCCACTGCCTTCTCTCTCATTCACACACACTCTGTCTTTCTCCTACTGACTACTCTCCTACTCTCCATCACCTACCTCCACCTCTCCATTCTCTTCCTCCACCTGCTCGCAATTCTCACCACAAATCACATCATCATCCACAAACATGACTCCTGTCTGACCTCCATCACCGTGACGATCTGTCACTTACTAGTGAGGTGAGGTGGTGGTTCAGTGTTTAGATGTAGGGCTTCTAATCACAAGGTCATGAGTTCAAATCCATTCAACACCAAATTATCACTGATCAAAGCCCTTAATCCTCAATGACACCCTAGTGATGATATTTAATCCTAACCTTTACTCTTAACCTAGTTTTTAAAGTAGGAAAAGTGTCATGTTGTGAGACGTCTGATCAAAAGGTTGCGATTTCAAATCCCACTGAGTAACCATTGCTGGGCCCCTGAGCAAGGCCCTTAACAATGATCTGCTTGATTGCATGAATAAGATCATTGAAGACACAGCAGGAGCATCAGAATAAAACATGTTTAAAATGAGAACTTTAATTATGGCATGATCATAGTAAATATATAATAAATATATTATAATGTGTGGGACTTAAAAAAAGGCTCAAGTACAAATATGTAAAATAAAAATATAAATAAATACATTGTGAATCGGGGTAACGGTGATTTAGTGGTTATCACGTTCGCCTCACACCGCCAGGTCCAGGTTCGATTCCCGTCTCGGCCATGTGTGTGTGGAGTTTGTGCATGTTCTCCCCCCGTGCCTCAGGGGGTTTTTCTCTCCGGGTTCTCCGGTTTCTCCCCGGTCAAAACCTGCACGGTAGGTTGATTGGCAACATTGGAAATTGTCCCTAGTGTATGAATTGTGTGTGTGTGGTGTTGTGGGTGTGTGTGTGTGTGGTGTGTGTGATGGGTGGCATTCCATCCAGGGTGTATCCTGCATTAATACCATAGACGCCTGAGATAGACACAGACTCCCCGTGACCCGAGGGAAGATCGGATAAAGCGCTAGAAGATGAATGAATGAGTGAATGAGTGAATACATTGTGAATCGCTTAGGAACCTTAACACGCCCGGACTTGTTTCCACCCGGAACTAAATAATTGTACGCAGCTATTTGGTGCTACATGTGCAGGAAAACAAAGCTATAATGAAGTAAGTCGCCGTTTTGGTGTTTAAAGTGGTTTAATAATATTATTTACACATTTACATGTTATAGTTTATAATCTGTATGTAAAATGTTTGTACAAGAAATGTTGCGTGTCCTGCTAGATAGCAAAAAACTAGTTAGCTTAGCCATTAGCCATGCAGCTAGCAAGCTAACGGTGTGTGTTTGTTGTTTGTTTGTTTGTTTGTTTGTTTGTTTTTGCTTTCTGTATCCAGTCCTCTCACCAAAGTGAAGCTTATTAATGAACTAATGAAAGAAAGCGCATCTCGGTATTAAAGACTCGGTGTCGTGGCATTCAGAGTACAAGGACAGCGCGTGGGTCTTCATCGGTGAGAAAACCAACAACAACAACAACAACAACAACAACAACATACAGCACATGATCAATAACTATGCTTCACGTAGGAACCATAACGTTTGTGTAAAGTCTTATAAAAGATTCATAAGAGGATTTCTTACCTGGGGTTTGAACTCATGACCTTCTGTTTTGAGTTCCTCCTCTTTTCTTTCTCTTTGTCCAGGATGAAGATCAAATCCGTCTCATGTATTTCTTTTCTTCTTTGTTTTTCTCCTTGTCGTAACCTGCAGGTGGATTTCCGTACGAACTGACCGAAGGAGATATCATCTGTGTTTTCTCACAGTACGTCCAGTTTGGTCCTGATCTCACACACCACCATCATCATCATCATCATCATCATCATCCCAATACCCTTCTCCTCATCCATCTTCTCATCCTCGTTCTCTTCATCATCATAGAAGCAGAGCCTTTATTTATCACATAAACATTACAGCACAGTGAAATTCACATATCTCAGTTTTGTTGTTGGTATTTGGGGTCAGAGCGCAGGGTCGGCCATGATACGGCGCCCCCTGGAGCACAGTAGGTTAAGGGTCTTACTCAAGGACCCAAGGGCGGCAGCTTGGCCATACCGGGGCCCGAACCCGGATCTTCCGATCAGTAGTCCCAGCGCCTTAAAGCACTGAGCTCCACCCCTCATCATCCTCATTCATATCTTAATCCTCATCCTCATTCCTATCTTCATCATCATCCTCATTCCTATCTTCATCATCATCCTCATTCCTATCTTCATCATCATCCTCATTCCTATCTTCATCATCATCCTCATCCTCATTCCTATCTTCATCATCATCCTCATTCCTATATTAATCATCATCCTCATTCCTATCTTCATCATCATCCTCATTCATATATTAATCATCATCTTCATCCTCATTCCTATCTTCGTCATCTTCATCCTCATTCCTATCTTAATCATCATCTCATTCCTACCTTAATCATCATCCTCATCCTCATTCCTATCTTAATCATCATCATCATCCTCATTCCTATATTAATCATCATCTCATCCTCATTCCTATCCTCCTCATCCTCATTCCTATAGTAATCATCATCATCATCCTCATTCCTATCTTCATCATCATCCTCATCCTCATTCCTATCTTCATCATCATCCTCATTCCTATCGTAATCATCATCATCATCCTCATTCCTATCGTAATCATCATCATCCTCATTCCTATCTTCATCATCATCATTCCTCCTCCTTCCCTCTTCATATCATAATCATCATCCTCATTCCTATCTTCATCATCATCCTCATTCTTATATTAATCATCATCCTCATTCCTATCTTCATCATCCTCATTCTCATTCCTATATTAATCATCATCATCATCCTCATTCCTATATTAATCATCATCTTCATCCTCATTCCTATCTTCATCATCATCATCATCCTCATTCCTACCTTAATCATCATCTTCATCCTCATTCCTATCTTAATCATCATCTTCATCCTCATTCCTACCTTAATCCTCATCTTCATCCTCATTCCATCTTAACCCTATCCCTATCATAATCCTATCCTAGCCTCATTGCATCCTCAATCCTATCCTAATTCCTATCCCCTTCAGTATCCTTGTCTTCCTCCTGATTCTTCTCAATTCTCAGCTACGTTCTCCTCCTCACCATCTCTCCATCCTTCACGGCAGGTACGGAGAGATCGCCAACATTAACCTGGTGAGAGATAAGAAGACGGGGAAGTCGAAGGGGTTTTGTTTCCTGTGTTATGAGGATCAGAGGAGCACGGTTCTGTCTGTGGATAACTTCAACGGCATTAAGGTACAAAAAACGCTGATTAAGACACAATTTATACTTATTTATTATATTATATAAAAACATCTTCAGGACGCGAAGACGTTTCACTGCTTTCAGTCCAGACGGGGAAAAATAACACCAAAATGTTTCTGTATTTAAAATGTTATTTATTTATTTATTTAATGTAATAGAATATAACGCCTTATTAATGCATCATAACCTCATGTGTATAGAATTCATGAACAGAGATTTAGAAAAAGCATGTGACGTGATGCGACGCTTTCCTCCGCAGATCAAAGGCAGGACGATACGCGTGGATCACGTTTCTAATTACCGCCCGCCCAAAGATTCGGAAAACATCGATGATGTCACCAGAATGCTGCGGGAGGAAGGCTGCGCCCCCCGAGCCCCCCCGTCATCCGAGTCGGAATCGGAGGAAGAACTCCTTCCCTTAAAGAACCGAAAAAGGGTAAAACGCTGTGTGTGTGTGTGTGTGTGTGTGTGTGTGTGTGTGTGGATCACGATCTGGTGAACTTGCATGTACGTTCTGTTCCACCAGATAAAAAAGAGAAGAAGAAAAAGAAAAAGGAGAAAAAAGAGAAGAAGAAGGAACGGGACGAGGAAAAGCGCGCGCCGAACGCGTCCGATCCGAATCCCGCGGTGAAGAGGGAGAAAGAGGACGCCGGTTATGACAAATACATCCTGAAGGGGGCGCATGACGCGAGGAACCCGAGGGAAAGAAGCGAGGATCGGAGGAGAGGAGAGAGGGACCGGGAGGAGGCGGGACGAAGGAGCGGAAGGAGTCGAGACGAACAGCGCGAGGACAGAGAGAGAACGAAGGATAGATACGGAGAGAAAGACAGGGAGCGACAGAGAGAGAAATGGAAAGAGCGGGAAAACAGACGGCAATAAAAGGAGCAGGTTGTATTTTTCCGTGATTTATTCTCTTCTCTCCGCCCACTCCCGAGTGTTGTGATGTCACAAAGTGTGATTTAAATATTGTAAATAAAGATTTTTTGTTTTGTTACACACATCTTATTTCATTTCACATATAAATATTTTATTATATCGATACAAATAATACCAGTGATACAAAGAGCAAAATAGATTTATGGTACAGAAATACGCCCCACACGCCCCCGCAATTACCCACAAACCCCCCCACACGCCCCCCCCCCACTCCCCAAATAAACAAAAACACAGAGGTACCATATTTTATATCTGTCAAATTACTAAAGTATTTAATTATTTATAAAAGAAAAGATAAAAAGCAGATGATCATCTCGTACCCGCTCAACAGGAATCAAATCAATCTATAAATCACATGATCAGACGAGAAAAAGAGCGAGGAAAAGAGCGAGGAAAAGAGCGATAAAAAGAGCGAGGAAAAGAGCGAGGAAAAGAGCGAGGAAAAGAGCGATAAAAAGAGCTGAAAGTGAGGATGAAAAAGAGCGAGGAAAAGAGCGAGGGAAAAGAGCGATAAAAAGAGCGAGGAAAAAGAGCGAGAAAAAGAGCGAGGGAAAAGAGCTAGGAGCGAAAGAGCGAGGGGAAAGAGCGAGGGGAAAGAGCGAGGGGAAAGAGCGAGGGAAAAGAGCGAGGGAAAAGAGAGAGAAAAAGAGAGATAAAAAAAAGAGCGAAGCTGCGAATCGTGATGTTTTGTAAACGTTTCCCCGATTCATGTTTAACTTTCTATAAAGAATAAAAAAAAGACAAGATTTCATCTCAAATCTTTAGGGATTGGTGCACACACAAACACACACACACCACACACACACACACGCAACGGGCGACAATTTATTTATTTTTTTTTGGGGGGGGGGGGGGGGGGGGGCATTTTCATTCCGTAATCAATCGCCGTCTAAAGTCCTTCGTACCCGAGTTATTATTGTTCTATAACGCTTTTCGGGGGAATGTAGAAATCATACGTTTTAACCCTTTTTAATGTATTTTTATTCACTTAAATTTCATTTACGCTTTTTATACCAAAGAAAAAGGTATTAATAACGATAAATATCGGGGGAACGTGGCTGTTTTATATTCTGCTTTTTTAGGGACGGAACCTGTACCAGCATGGTGATAACGATCTCCTGCTGTAGAGTTCCACTCCTACCGGGATGAAGTGACGTTCAGAAAGACACACAAGTTGGGTGTCCACAAACTTTTGGCATTAAAGTGTATTTATGCATCTTAAAATAAATAAATAAATAAATAAAAATCCCCCCCCAAAAAATAAACAGGATGAGATTTAATCCCATCGATTCTGACTGTCAGGAATGAATAATGAGCTCCAGGGACGGACGATACGATACGCCGATACAATTTTATATACGATATTAATGTTGTACTTCATAAGACGCTTTTTCAACATTATAATTACATTCTAATGACCATTAAAAAAAATGTAAGATTTTAAATCTTTTTTTATTTAAATGTTCCAACAAAATGAAATGATTCTCCTGTTTATTAACGAATCTAACATTTATTTATCTTTAATGTTGTAAACATTGAGAGGACGCAAAGAAAACGAATAAATAAATAAGAGATTCGGCTGTAATAAGTTCCTCCTCTCTCTCATGTCACATGACGGCTTTGCGGATCGACGTTCCTTCTGATCCCGACGTGGAAATCCGGCCAATAAAAAGCCTTCGCTATAAAATCAATCAATGTGGAATCAATTAATTAATAAATTAAATGTTTCATCTTCAGAATCTTAGCAAAAAAATAACTATAGAAAATAATGTGTCTGGAAGAAAATAAGTAAAAAAACAAGTAATTTATTATTATTATTATTATTAATATTAAATTGCACAATAATAAAAAGTGCCTTACAATAAATTCATTATACTAATTATTAACTACAAGTATTAATTATACTAAATATTAATACTAAATTAATTAATAAATAAAACTAGAATTATTAAGAAAAAAGGTTTCCGTGGATGAATTAATTCTTTATTTTCTCATCATAATTTTTTTTAAACGTTTATCCGTTTATTTTTTCTTTTAAAGATTTCAGTCCTCCAAGGCCTGACCTACGACCTCTACGTCACCTTGGTCCGACACGTCTGCTGAATGTGATAAACACTCGTTAAAAATCTCGTTAGGAATCGAAATCTGGCTTAAAGACCAGGAATGTTTATTATTTTCCCGTATTTGATGGAAATCTCGCCTGGATCGAAGCGACTCGCGGTGACGTGTTTACGTGTCTGAACATTATAATACGCCAAAAAGTCGCTTTAATGAATAAACATGGGATTCTGCCTTTTCTTCATCAGATAAAATTATATATATATATATTTATTTATTTATTTTCCCGGGACGTCCTTGAATTGTTGCATTTATAACATTCCAGCGCCCCTAGTGGTGAATTCTAGAACAGCGACTTGTTCACATTTCTAAGACTTCAGATTTTATTATATAGATATTATTATACCCCCCTTATTTATATGTATTATTTCTGATAATTTGATGTGTACCCCCCCCTCGCTAGCTAATTAATAAAATGTGTTAGTTTTATATGTATTATTGTGTAGCAGATACACCAGGTGTGGCCAAAAATATCGGGACACCGGACTTTTCCATAAAAGGGTTGATTTACGAGGACAAAGTTGGGCAGAAGCAGTGAACACGATGTTCCAAATTTATGTCGTTATAATAATCATTCGTCATCGAATGTCGCAAGAAGTTCCTTAGCCGGGACGTTCCCGAACCCAGAACCCAACCCACCCCCCCCCCCCCCCAAAAAAGTGTCTACGCTCTTTATTCCCCCCCCCGAGTTACCATAACAACCAGGCGTGAAATGAAAGCGCAGTACAAAAAGGTCACAATTGGACAGAAAAATAACAATAAAAGTTGGACACACATTAAATTGATGAGGACAGAAAGAGACGTTGTGTTTGTGAGGACGCGAGGACCACCAGGGTCCCGAGAGTCGACTTTACTCAGACGTCCTCCACATCAGAGGTATTTTGTGTAGAGATTTGGATTTTGTTTGTTTATTTTCCTGGAGGTTCCTATAAAAGCTGGATTTTTGTTTTTCCCTCCCGTCATGCCGTTATTTATGAATAAGGCTGTGGGAAAATTTGGGGATTCCAGTCGTGACGTGTGTGTGTGTGTGTGTTGTGTGTTGTGTGTGTGTTGTGTGTGGTGTGTGTGTGTTTGTGTGTGTGTAGAAGTAAAGCGCTGTTTCATTCTAATAAAATGTGTTTTTAAATAAAAAAAATAAAATGTCCCAGACAATCAATTTTTTTTCAAGCAGACAAAACAAGAGACATAAGAGCACTGTGTGTGTGTGTGTGTGTGTGTGTGTGTGTGTGTGTGTGTGTGTGTGTGTGTGTGTGTATTTAAAAATCTCAAAAAAAGTTTAGAAAAAACAAAAAGCAAAAGCGCAGGAAATCTGGAATCCCACCCCCCTCGTATCGTTTCCATGCAGTCTTCTGGAACAGAATTACTGACACACACACACACACACACACACACACACACACACACACACTGCCCCAGTTCCAAAACATTCAGAAGTTTGAAAACAAAAACAAACCTAAATTCAAGTATTAAGACTGCAGCGTTACAGGATGTTACAGTATGTTAGGATTTATTTCAGCGAAACGCAGAATTAGCATATTGTAAAAAAAAAAAGTGCGAAGACAAAACCGGCCGTCTTTATTTCGCCTGATTAACGAAGTTCAGACGAAAAAATCTGCATCTGCGATTCCGTAAAGAGAAAGAGCACATGCATTTCTCCTGCCAGACCAGGAGGGGGCGCTCACAAGTGCCGTGTGCACTATACGGCTTTTAAAGTCGTCTCCCGAAGGCGCGTTTTTTTGTGTGAAGTAGCCGCGATAGGATTCGTTTCCGGGCGTTTGGGGCCCCCGGGGTATCCGCGGCGCCTCAGCACATGGAGATGGTGACGTTGATGCCCAGGTTTCCGTTGTCGGCGAACAGGTGGGCGATGGAGGTGTCGAACACGAGGCAGTCGCTGTTCATGATGGCGGCGGCGACGCCGTCGTGGATGGAGCGGGGCGTGGCTTCCCACGTCAGCCGTCTGCGGTTGCCGTTCAGCTCCAGACGGTAGGCGAAGTTCTCGGCTTGTTTGCGAGTGCCGATGAGGAGGACGATGGCGAAGAACTGCTGGTGACCCTCGTACTTCTCCTGCTTCTCCAGCACCAGCATGAAGTGGTGTCCGAAACACGATTGCATCATCACCCAGTCCACGGCGCCGGGAAGGTTGATGTCGGTCGCCAGGAAGACGATGTCCTCGCCCTGCAGCGTGGTGATGGATTTGTGGGCGTGCATGAGGTGGGGCATCACCGCCTCCAGCGAGCCTTGCCATTTGCAGGACGCGCCCGGGCAGGGGCAGGTGTAGGGCCGGAACTCACACACCTCCTCGTGCTCCGGTTTCTCACTGTGGTGCAACGACAGGAGGCAACCAGCGGAGGCGTACTACAGAGGGAGAGAAGGAGGATCATCATTATCTCACACACACACACACACACACACACACACACACACACACAGGCGTACTACAGAGGGAGAGAAGGAGGATCATCAATATCTCACACACACACACACACACACACACACACACACACACACACACACACAGGCGTACTACAGAGGGAGAGAAGGAGGATCATCATACCACACACACACACACACACACACACACACACACACACACACACACACACACACACACACACAGGCGTACTACAGAGGAAGAGAAGGAGGATCATCAATATCTCACACACAACACACACACACACACACACACACACCACACAACACACACACAGGCGTACTACAGAGGGAGAGAAGGAGGATCATCAATACCACACACACACACACACACACACACACACACACAGGCGTACTACAGAGGGAGAGAAGGAGGATCATCAATACCACACACACACACACACACACACACACACACAGGCGTACTACAGAGGGAGAGAAGGAGGATCATCAATACCACACACACACACACACACACACACACACACACACCACACACACACACACACAGGCGTACTACAGAGGGAGAGGAGGATCATCAATATCACACACACACACACACACACACACACAGGCGTACTACAGAGGGAGAGAAGGAGGATCATCAATATCTCTCTCTCACACACACACACACACACACACACACACACAGAGATTATTATAATAAAGTGACGTGTTATAAGGCGTTATAACCATCACGCCTACGTCACTGATGTCGGAGATTAAACTGGGAATCGTTAATAATCTGAAGTGATAAAAATGAAAACGAAACACAAACATGAAAAAGGAGAATAAAAATCATAAGGGAATTATTTATAGGGTGTTTTTGGGGAAAAGCAGAGGAAAAGGGAGAGGATGGAATATCGTTGGGGGAGAGGGGAGAGAGAGGGGGGGGAGAGGGGGGGGGTGGAGGGGGGGGGGATTCAGGGTTTATAATCAGCACTGAAAAGGAATGACGGGTAATAAAGGAGATAAGGTGAATATCGGAGGTTCATGTGATTTACATCGGAATATCACTCGCTCGGAATTCCGGGTCACGGAAGGTCACGGAAGGTCACGACGCGACAGGAAGCATTGTTAAAGAAATACAGAAGTGAGATGGAGCTGGAAATGAATTACGGCGGACGATTTTCCTTGATTATTTTGGCAGGAAGGACGAGTGAAGGACGAGTGAAGGACGAGTGAAGGACGAGTGAAGGTCATATACGAGCGATGTAACGCGCCGCTACGCCGACCTCCGGAGCATCAACACCGACCAGCGAACTCCGATATCAACAAAGGGGTGTCAAATCCTGGAATTTCCTGATAACAGGATCCGTTTCTGGGAATTTCATCCGTTAAGGAATTTTGTGGAAAACACTCGACATTCAGAGTGTCAGAGGTCAATAGATAAGGCTGTTCAAGAACGTCAAGACTGCCTCGAAACGCCTCAGACTGCCTCGAAACACCCTCCTCGAAAAGTCGTCTCTCTCTAATCCTCATCCAGTGACTCGCATGACAAGGGGCTAAAAAAAATCAGTCTCTTTGTGTGTGTGTGTGTGTGAGGTGTGTGTGGTGTGTGTGGATGTGTGTGTGTGTGGGTGTGTGTGTGGTGTGTGTGTGGGGTGTTTGTGGTGTGTGTGTGTGGGTGTTTGTGGGGGGGGGGCGTGTGTGTGTGGGGGGGCGTGTGTGTGTGTGTGTGTGTGGTGGTGTATGTGTGTGTGGTGTGTTGTGGTGTGTGTGTGTGTGTATGTGGTGTGTGTGGTGTGGGTGGGGTTTTGGTGTTGGGCGTGTGTGTGTGTGTGTGTTGTGTGTGTGGTGTGGTTGTGGTGTGTTTGTGTGTGTGTGTGTGTGTGTGTGTGTGTGTGTGTGTGTTGTGGTGGTGTGTGTGTGGTGTGTGTGTGTGTGTGGTGTGTAGTGGGTGTGTGTGTGTGTGTGGTGTGTGTGTGTGTGTGGGGGGTGTGTGTGGTGTGTGTGTGTGGTGTGTGTGGGGTGGATGTGTGTGGTGTGGTGGGGGTGTGTGTGTGTGTGTGTGTGTGTGTGGTGTGTGTGTGTGTGTTGTGGTGTGGAGTGTGTGTATGTGTGATGTGTGTGTGTGTGTGTGTGTCACTTCCCCCTGTTGGTTATCCTCTTATCTTTCTTATTTAATTAGGGGGGGGATTTGGGCAGTAATCCTCGGAGCAGTGTGTTGGTGTGTCTGTCTGTCTGTCTGTCTCTCTCGCTCTCATCTCTCTCTCTCTCGTTTTACGTGATCCGAGGATGAGAAGAACGGAGACGGGAATGAGCCTGCCAAGAAGGCAAAAGTCGGGGGGACAAAAACTGGGGGGGGTGTATAATACGGGAAGGTGGGAGCTCGTGGCACGGGGGATGGGGTAATCCTCGGAGCAGTGTGTTGGTGTGTCTGTCTGTCTGTCTGTCTCTCTCTCTCTCTCTCTCTCTCTCGTTTAGATCCGAGATGAGAAGATACGGATGACGGGAATGAGCTGCTGCGTGCCGAAGGGAATGTCGGGGGGTGTGGGGGGGGTGTAATAATACGGGAAGGTGGGAGCTCGGTGGCATCGGCCCTTAGACTGGAAGATTGCAGGTTCAAATCCTACCACCACCACTAAGCTGTCCCTAGGGGGGCCCTTGAGCAAGGCCCCTAATTGCGCAGTTGTTAGTTGCTCTGATGGGAACTCAGAACGATATAATAGTAAGTCGGTTTTACTCGCGTCGTCTCTGTATTTAATATTAAAAGGTCGAGGGAATGAAAGACGATCGCTGAAACCATCAGCAAAAATCCATACAAACTGGTATTGACAGTTTGAGGCGGGGTAATGACAGATTGGGGCGGGGTTATGAGAGTTTGGGGGGCGGGGGTTATGGAGGCGGGGTTATGAGAGTTTGGGGCGGGGTTATGACAGGATTGGGCGGGGTTATGACAGAAGTGAGGAGGGTTGACAGGGGTGGGCGGGGTTAGACAGATTGGGGCGGGGTTATCAGAGTTTGAGGTGGGGTTGACAGATTGGAGGGTTATGAGATTTGGGGCGGGGTTATGACAGAGTTTGGGGCGGGCCGGTTATGAGAGTTTGGGGCGGGGTTATGAGAGTTTGGGGCGGGGTTATGATAGTTTTTGGGGCGGTTTAATTGGCCGGGTTATGGGCCGAGTTAATGAGAGTTGCGGGTTATGGGTTTGCTTTCTTCTTAAGGCCTTTGGTTATGAGAGTTTGGGGGGGTTATGAGAGTTTGGGGCGGGGTTATGAGAGTTTGGGGCGGGGTTATGAGAGTTTGGGGCGGGGTTATGAGAGTTTGGGGCGGGGTTATGAGAGTTTGGGGCGGGGTTATGAGAGTTTGGGGCGGGGTTATGAGAGTTTGGGGCGGGGTTATGAGAGTTTGGGGCGGGGTTATGAGAGTTTGGGGCGGGGTTATGAGGGCGGGGTTATGAGAGTCTGGGGCGGGGTTATGAGAGTCTGGGGCGGGGTTATGAGAGTCTGCGGGGTTATGAGAGTCTTGGGGCGGGGTTATGAGAGTCTGGGGCGGGGTTATGAGAGTCTGGGGCGGGGTTATGAGAGTTTGGGGCGGGGTTTGGGGCCGGGTATGAGAGTTTGGGGCGGGGTTATGAGAGTTTGGGGCGGGGTTATGAGAGTTTGGGGCGGGGTTATGAGAGTTTGGGGCGGGGTTATGAGAGTTTGGGGCGGGGTTATGAGAGTTTGGGGCGGGGTTATGAGAGTCTGGGGCGGGGTGGGGCGGGGTTATGAGAGTCTGGGGCGGGGTTATGAGAGTCTGAGGGGGGTGGGGCGGGGTTATGAGAGTCTGGGGCGGGGTTATGAGAGTCTGGGGCGGGGTTATGAGAGTCTGGGGCGGGGTTATGAGAGTCTGGGGCGGGGTTATGAGAGTCTGGGGCGGGGTTATGAGAGTCTGGGGCGGGGTTATGAGAGTCTGGGGCGGGGTTGGGTGGGGGGAGAGTGAGGGGGGTTATGAGAGTCTGGGGCGGGGTTATGGGGAGAGTGGGGGGGTGGATGAGCGGTTAGAGGTCTGGGGGGTTATGAGAGTCTGAGGCGGTTATGAGAGTCTATGGCGGGGTTATGAGAGTCTGAGGCGGGGTTATGAGAGTCTGAGGCGGGGTTATGAGAGTCTGGGGCGGGGTTATGAGATCTGGGGCGGGGTTGGGTCTGATGAGTGGGGGGGGGAGGCGGGGGGGGGGGTTATGAGAGTTTGGGGGGGCTGGGGGTTATGAGAGTTTGGGGCGGGGTTATGAGAGTTTGGGGCGGGGTTATGAGAGTCTGGGGCGGGGTTATGAGAGTCTGGGGCGGGGTGGGGGGGCGGGGTTATGAGAGTTTGGGGCGGGGTTATGAGAGTTTGGGGCGGGGTTATGAGAGTTTGGGGCGGGGTTATGGAGTTTGGGGCGGGGTTATGAGAGTCTGGGGCGGGGTTATGAGAGTCTGGGGCGGGGTTATGAGAGTCTGGGGCGGGGTTATGAGAGTCCAGGCTCCTGAGGGAAGATCTGGTTAATGTGGAATCAATAATAATGGGGTCGAGTGTTTCGGAGGTTAATCAGGTTAAAAGGTTCCGTTTGAAGGACACGGAATCCAAACTCACTTTTACACGATTAGTCTCATCCATCCTCACAGATAAAAGCCTGCCCCACTGCATCATGGGAAAAATCACTCACATTTAACATTGCATCATTCTTTCTGTTACTGACCCCGAAACAGAGAGAGAGAGAGAATGATGGAGAGAGAGGAGTGGGAGAGAGGGGAGAGAAAGAGAAGGAGAGAGGAAGGGAGAGAGGATGAGAGAGAGAATGATTAGAGAGAGAGAGAGAGTGCGCCAAACAGCCAATGAAATGCATAATAATAATAATAAATAATATAATAAAATAATGAAATGTATAATAATAAAGTGTATAATAATAATAATAATAATAAAGACAAGTCGTAAATAATAATGAAATAATAATAATGAATAATAATAATAATAAAGTGTATATATATAATAATAATAATAATAATATAAAATATAATATATAATAATAATGTAATAATAATAATAATAATAAAATAATAATGATGATGCTAAATAATAATAAGTATAATAATAATGAATTTATAATGAAAATATAATAATAATATATTATATAATAATATAATAATGAATATGTATAATAATAAATGTAATAATAATAATATATAATAATAATAATAATATATAATAATGAAATGTATAATAATAACTATAGAAATATATAATAATAATAATAATAATAAGAATAATAATATATAAATAATAATAATAATAATAATAATGAAATGTATAATAATAAAGACTGTATAATAATAATAATAAAGAAGTGTATAATACCTGAAATGTATAATGATAAATGTATAATAATAATGAAAAATGTATAAAATAATGAAGTGTGATATAATAGCCGAAATATATATAAGTATAATATAATAATAATATAATCTAATATATAATGTATAATGCCAAGTATATCTATGATATAATAAATATATAATAATATAATAATAATAATGAATGTAATAATAAATAATAATAATAATAAAGGCGAGTGATGATAAAGACGAAACCCAACGCATCGATTTATCACCATGAAAGTGAACTCACATGTTTTATGAACTGTAACTGGTATTTATTGGAGCAGTAAAACGCAAATGCAGCAAATCAATCCACAGCAAAAACCTCCCGCATCAAAAACACACATCATCGTTTCCTGTTTACACTTCACTTCCCAACAATCTGAATTATTATCATTATTACTATCATATCATTATTATTATTATCATTATCATTATTATTATAATCATTATCATTATTATTATTATTATCATTATCATTATTATTTATTATTATTATTATTTCATTATTATTATTATTATTATTATTATTATTATTATCATTATTATTATTATCATTATTATTATTATTATTATTATTATGATTATCATTCTCATTATTATATCATTCATTATCTTATTATTATCATATTATTATCATTATTATATCATTATTATCATTATTATTATTATTATATGATTATCATCATTATTATTATCATCATATTATTTCATCATTATCATTATTATTATTATTATCATTATTATTATTATTATCATCATTATTATTATTATCATCATTACATTATTATTATTATTATCATTCATTATATTTTATTATTATTATTAAGCATCATTATTCTATCTCAGTTATTATTATTATTATTATTATTTATTATTTATTATTATTCAGGCCTGTTTCACATTTCACTGACTGCTTTTTATAACTTGCTTTTTAGTGACCCCCCCCCACCCCCCACACACACACACACACAATAATTATACTACAAAAAACTATTAAAATGGATATATTAAAAAATATAATAATAATGATAATAAATAAATCAGATTCTGCAGTAAATGATAGAAAACTTGAATTTAATTTAGAATTTTTTTTTAAGGCAAATGATTGGAAAAAAAAGTAAAAGTAAACTATTTTAAAAAATGTAAGGTTTCTATCCAGATTTAAAAAAAAGAAAAATTATTATATAGTATATATAATATATAATATAATATAATATATTAGTGCGTCAGGAAAAAAAATATCCTAAACCTATTTTATTTTTTAAATTTATTTAGGATGTCAGAGAGACGGCATTATTATTATTATTATTTATTATTATTATTATTATTATCTTATTATACACAGAAGTTGGTATTAAAATTCTAAATATAAATATTATCATAATCATTTTTTTCAGTTTTCCTAATCATACAAAAAAATGCTTAAATAAAATAGAATTATAATATCTGGCTGATATTTATGGTTCAATGTCAGAAATTATTTTGGAATAATAATTTGCAATCTTAGGGGCACGGGTGGTTTAGTGTTTATCACGTTCGCCTCACACCGCCAGGGTCCGGGTTCGATTCCCGTCTCGGCCATGTGTGTGTGTGGAGTTTGTGCATGTTCTCCCCGTGTCTCAGGGGGTTTTTTCTCCGGGTTCTCCGGTTTCCTCCCCCGGTCCAAAAACATGCACGGTAGGTTGATTGGCACCTTGGAAAATTGTCCCTAGTGTATGAAAGTGTGTGTGTGTGTGTGTGTGTGTGTGTGTGTGTGATGTGTTGACATTCCATCCAGGGTGTATCCTGCATTAATACCCATAGACGCCTGAGATAGACACAGACTCCCCGTGACCCGAGGGAAAATCGGATAAAGCGATAGAAGATGAATGAACATGAATGAATGAATGAATCTTAATAATGATGAAGGAAAAACAGGATTCTAGAAATGTTTATATATTTATAAAAAAATAAATAAATCTTCATGACCATAAATATTACAGAACGGCAATATATAAATAAATATATATATATATGCACGAAATGCACAAAGAAAAAGCAAATCTTTCAACGACTTGTTGGGAAATTATTTTCTAAATGATAAACAACACGATAAACAGAATTACTGCACAAAAAACAAACAAACAATGATAATACGCTCTAAACTAGTTGTTAAACCTTTACACATGAAGATGAACAGATGATAGACGGGACGCTGTAAAGGTCGAGTGTCGGCGGTGATGATGTAACGACGGCGTTTCCCGCGCCGGGGGGGGGGGGGGGGGGGGGGGGGGGGGGTTTCGTTACTCACCTCGCTCTCACTCAGGGGTTTGGTGGGACACACGGGACGGCCGGAGCTCGGGGCGCAGACGCCGCGCTGACCGTGCCAACCGAGCAAACAACGCCACTGAGAGAGCTCCTTCAGGAGCGGGAGGCAGGAGGCAGGACACAGCATCGTCTCTCACACACACACACACCACACACACACACACACAACACACACACACACAAACACAATCTCTCACACACTGAACTCCAATGATCTGCGTCGTAAAAAGGAGCCTCGGCTGTTCGGAAACACTTCACCCTAACGACGCGTTCCCACGTGTGTGTGTGTGTGTGTGTGTTGACCGAGACGCAAGTAATCACTCAGTCTTCTC
>JACRUU010000024.1:862313-864813 GCA_030449085.1 Kryptopterus vitreolus
AAAAAAAAAGTATTATTAAAAAAATAATAATAAATAGTTTTTTTTTTTACGATACGTGTGTTTGTGCGAATTTCCATTTAAATTTTGCGCATTTTGAAGGTGCTTTCTGTCTCTGTCTATCGCTCCTCTCCTTCGTTCCGTCACCATCTCCCTCAATATCTCTCTCTCTCTCAGTTCTCCTTTGTCTGTCTAACATGATCCCTCCCTCCCTCTCTCCGTCCATCCCTCCCTCCCTCCCTCCCTCTCTCTCCCAATGCCGAGCCATCAAGAGTCACAATTGTCGGTGATTTCTGCCTCCACCTGCGCTCACATCGTTTCAGGCTCCATCACTCAAAATGGTCTCCATTTAACACAACGGGCAGCGAATCCAGGCGAGAGAGAGAGAGAGAGAGAGAGAGAGAGAGAGAGAGAGAGAGAGAGAGAGAAGAGAGAGAGAGAGAGAGAGAGAGAGAACAGCCAATTGACGGGGTGATTAATTCAGATCGGCTTCCCTTCAAGCTTCTGTTCCACGATTGAAACGCTGGAGAGATGAGACACGGGAAAGACGCAGAGGAAACCTCAGAGTGCAGATCTTACCCTCCTAGTGTGTGTGTGTGTGTGTGTGTGTGTGTGTGTGTGTGTGTGTTTAAAATGCAACAAAAAAAAGCAGGAGGTGGAGCGTTAACACACACACACACACACACACAACACATACAATAATTAGTGTATTATGTAAAGCTGCTTTGTGATGTCATTTGTGATGTCATTTGTGATGATGTCATTTGTGATGATGTCATTTGTGATGATGTCATTTGTGATGATGTCATTTGTAAAAAGCACTCGACAAATAAAACTGACTTTAATATAATTGTATAGAATGTAAATAAAGACTGCAGTAAACGACATTATGTGCTTATTATATTATATACGAGAGATTATAATCGTCATTAACGATTAATTCGATAAAAATGGATTTTCACCTCCGTTTGAGCACAACGAGATTCCGTAGTTCTCCACCTCCCAAATACTACACGGCCAATCAGAAGAGCTCGTTTCTGATAGGGGGCGGAGCTTCATCTGTCGTATGGAAACGGTTTGAGTTTATCTAAAGTTTAGTAGCAGCACGACTCATTTAATCCATAAGGTGTTGAATGGGGAGGTGTGTGTGTGTGTGTGTGTGTGTGTGTGTGTGTGTGTGTGGGTGTGTGTGTGTGGGTGTGTGTGTGTGTGTGTGTGTGTGGGCGCGCGGGGTGCTGCGGGATAAACGTGACATCGGCAAAACACCAGAACAACCACTACAAACAGGTAAACAAATAGCGACACATTTTCCCCTCTGTATCCAAAAATCCAATTGTATCACCTCCTACACCTCCATCACCTTCTTCACCTCCACCTCACACATCCAACACATCCTGCCTTCCAAACCTCCATCACCTCCTTCACCTCCATCACATCCTTCACCGCACTCCACCGCCACACATCCTTCACCTCCATCACATCCTTCACCTCCAACACATCACTCCATCCTCCTCACCTCCATCACCTTCCCACCTCCACACACATCACCTCCACCTCCACATCCTTCACCTCCATCACCTTCACCTTCACCTCCATCACCTCCATCCTTCACCTCCATCACCTTCTTCACCTCCATCACATCCTTCACCTCCATCACCTCCTTCACCTCCATCACATCCTTCACCTCCATCACCTTCTTCACCTCCATCACATCCTTCACCTCCACCTCCACCTCCACCTCCATCACATCCTTCACCTCCATCACATCCTTCACCTCCAACACATCCTTCACCTCCATCACACATCCTCCACCTCCATCACATCCTTCACCTCCACACTCATCCTTCTTCACCTCCATCACATCCTTCACCTCCATCACCTTCTTCACCTCCATCACATCCTTCACCTCCACCTCCATCACCTTCTTCACCTCCTTCTTCACCTCCACCTCCATCACATCCTTCACCTCCATCACATCCTTCACCTCCATCACATCCTTCACCTCCAACACATCCTTCACCTCCATCACATCCTTCACCTCCAACACATCCTCCACCTCCATCACATCCTTCACCTCCAACACATCCTCCACCTCCATCACATCCTTCACCTCCAACACATCCTCCACCTCCATCACATCCTTCACCTCCAACACATCCTCCACCTCCATCACATCCTTCACCTCCTTCTTCACCTCCACCTCCATCACATCCTTCACCTCCAACACATCCTTCACCTCCATCACATCCTTCACCTCCAACACATCCTTCACCTCCATCACATCCTTCACCTCCAACACATCCTTCACCTCCATCACATCCTTCACCTCCAACACATCCTCCACCTCCATCACATCCTTCACCTCCAACACATCCTCCACCTCCATCACATCCTTCACCTCCAACACATCCTCCACCTCCATCACATCCTTCACCTCCAACACATCCTTCACCTCCATCACATCCTTCACCTCCATCACCTTCTTCACCTCCACCTCCATCAC
>JACRUU010000024.1:869813-904813 GCA_030449085.1 Kryptopterus vitreolus
AATCGAACCCGGACCCTGTCGGTGTGAGGCGAAAGTGTTAAACACTAAACCACCGTGTCCCCATGTAAGACTATTATATTCTGTCAAAATCAGCTATTTTGATTTTAGAGGGATAAATAGTACGTTTTTAAGGCAGTTGACGTTTCCAAAGCAGAACGTTGTACCCAGATCCAGATGAAGGTTGTTGAGGAAAGAAACATTACCCACAGGTCCGGCCATCACGATCAGCTTTCAGAGTCCCGCGGCGGCTCGGAGAGGATACAAGTTTAATGCAAGAAGGCGATGCAATCAGAGACGTTACAGAACAACAACGTCTTCTAACACGACTTTACATCACAACACACAGGTACAGAGAGACTTTTTCTGCGTGTCCTGAGATACTGAAACGTGTCCCATTAAATGTGTGAATCGTAATCATCATTATTGGGTCTGGAAAACGAAGTGCTGTTTGTTTTGCCACACACACACACACACACACACACACACACACACACACACACACACACACACAGAACTCTTGGTGAGACCAAGTGACAGTTTTATGACAACCTGATGGAGATGTGATCCACTGGACCTTACACTCGTGACACCCATGGCAGGTGAAGCCACAGGAGATGATGGTGCTCAGGACGTGGATCACCTGGAGGTTTCTGCATGGGAGAACTTTCCTCTGGGATGAGGACACACCTGTAGGAGGACCGTGCTACTCTCTCTCTCTCACCTGTGATGGGAGGACCGTGTTTATAACTACGTGGAGGGGGGAAAAGAAATGCTCCGTTACCTTACAGGGAAACGGCAGCGTGGACGCGACCTTCTCCATGGCCAGGTTGCGGATGCTCGGGGTGAGCGGCCCGCGGCATGTCGGGCAGCAGCTCAGCTTCTGCCGGCACTGGTTGCAGACCAGGTGTCCGGCCTGGCACTGCAGGATCGGCGGCAGCACGTAGTCGAAGCACACGGGACACTCGAACAGCGCGGTGAGCTCCGCGGACTGTCCGGCGAGGGCGGAGTGCGGCAGGGCCACGGCTGCAACCGCGGGGGCCGCGCCAGCCACCGAGCCCGACAGAGCGCCTGCCGCCGCCGCTGCTGTAGCGCCACCGGCTGCTCCCACTCCACCGCCGCTACCTCCACCTCCTCCACCTGATCCTCCGTGCTTGTTTCCTCCCGCTTTGCCCGCTCCGAGTCCCCCGGCCGCACCACCCGCGGAGGACGGACGGCTCATGGCGAAGCGGCTAACAGCGACCAGGACCGCGAGATGTTCTTGTGCACATGAAGGAGATCCGCTTCTGGTGGAGGCTTTCTAGCGCAGGTTCATCTTCCGTCGACAAGTTCCACCTCCACCTTTCCACCTCCACCCCCCCCGCTACGCGGAAGCAACATGGCCGCTACGGCGCGATACCGGAGGACGCAGCGATTTCCGCGTGACGGATCTACTTCCAGCCAACCGGATCGGCACACGTCATCGGGCGCGTGGAGCAGGAAGAAACTTCTTTCCAAAAAAAAAAAACTTTACCCCCCCCCCACACACACACCACACATACACACATTACATACACACCACCCCCCCCACACACACACCCCCACACCACACACACACACACACACACACACATTCCACGACCCCCCATACCCCACCCCAATACCACCCCCCCCCCCCACACACACACACTACATACACCCCCCCCCCCACCACACACACACACTACATACAACCCCCCCCCCCACACTACCACACAACACACACACACACACCCACACCACCCCCACACACACACACTACATACACCCCCCCCCCACACACACACTACATCATACACCCCCCCCCACACACACACACACACACAAACACATACACCACCCCCGCCACACACACACAATACCTACACCCCCCCAACACACACACACATTACATACACCCCCCCCCACACACACACCCCCCACACACCCACATACACACCCCCAAACATACCCCCCCACACACATTACACACCCCCCCCCCCACACACACACATACACACACACACACAACTACACAATACACCCCCCCCACCACCACACAAACACACACACATTACATACACCCCCCAACACACACACACATTACATACACCCCCCCCACACACCACACACTACACACACACAATACATAATACCACCACCCCCCCAAACACACACACACATTACAGACATACCCCCACAACACACACACCCCCACCCCACATTACATACACACCCCCCCCCACACACACACACACACACTACACACACACAATACATACACCACCCCCCCCCAAACACACACACATTACATACACCCCCCATTTACTTTCATATTAGCAATTCCTTTGATCTTCACCGAAACACCAAAAAGGGAAATAAACCTGGAATTAAATGTTCAACACGTGTGTCCAAGATCATTCCTAATGAAGATTCATTACTTTACACACATTAATGATTCCAGCACAGAACCAGACACAGCACCCGTGGAACACAGAGTGCACGTGTTAAGGGCCTTGCTTAAGGGCCCCACAAGTTTGCAATACCTCCCCAAAACTTCAGCTTTATGCACTTCTCAAAAAAAAAAAAAAACCTTTGCGTGTGAATGAGTGCAAATCTTCCATAAAATAAATACATTCCAATCTTATGGGCAGGTGTCCACAAACTTTTGGCCTTAATGTGTCGCTATACACCAGATTACATCGTCTTAGAGGGAATTAACAAAAACTTGAAATATTCAACTATTAAGATATTTTTTTTTTTTAGAAAATATTTAAACCCAAAGACGTGGAATGAAATGTTGGGTGGCGTTAGTTTTATATAATTGTTATTTTCTAAAAAAAATATATATATTGAATATTGGAATTAATGTGCAGAAATGAGGTGTAGGGGGCAAATAAATAGTGCAAAAATGTTTAAATAATAATAAAAACGAACCATTTTATTGCTTAAAAGTTATACAGCGATTTTTTGGGGGGGGGGGGGGGGGGTGTTCATGAAAATATCAAGATCTTAAATATTATTACATCATAAACAGGACGTTCAGGTTTGGCACGAAAAAGCGAAAATACTAATGTGTAGAGGGGGGGGGGTAATAATAATGGAAGTTTGTCACCCCCTACTGGTCATTTACTTGTATTTAATTGAATCGTTCAATTTTAATGTTTGTAAATCATAAAATCAATTTTCATGTGTATTTAATTTCTCCGAGAGACAGAAAAACGCTTATAATCATCGTAATTGTGAAAAAAGTAACAAAACGTTTTATTTTTCTCTTTTTGTACAAACACCACGCTAAAGTTACCGTAATCATCAAAAGAACGTCCTGGCTGCAAGACGCAAAGCAAATTATTGTATGTTTATTTACAAGCCGATCTGGAAAGAACGGATCCAGACCAATGATTGGTTGTAGAATATTCGGAGAGGGGAGGGGGGAGGGGGTCATGAGGCGTCGTAATCGTCGTCATCTTCATGCTTTCTTTTCAGCGACCCCGAGTCGGCGGATGAGTTCTGAGACACCATGTTGGTTGTGATGAGGATGTTCTTGGAGCCGATGAGGGAGGGATTGATGAGGACGTTCTGGACCGTGCCCGGCGCGGTCGGCGTAGCTACAAACACATATAACAGTTAATAAACAGGAATAAGCTTGGAGTTGATTGGTGCCCGAGGGCTCATTAATCCCGAGACTAACCTGTCTTAGCAGATGTAGTTTGCGAGGACGGGATCTGAACTGTGAAGCGTTGTCCCGTCAGTGACACCGGCGTTCCCACTTTGGATCCCATCGTCTGCACCGAGGGCGTAGCTGAACACCGGCGCCAGAAAAAATATATTTCACTTTTACGCCACGATACAAAAGCGCGACGTCCCCAAGATACAAATGATCATAAAAACTACACACAACAGCCTTTCAAATCACTCAGCACTTTATAAAGAGGAAGGTGATCGCGGTGATGATAAATCAATACTTTTGCTTATTATTTATATCTTAAAAGTTTCTTCCCCGTTCCGTCTCTCAGATCAACGTAAAGCTCTTTCTTCACCAACAGTCATTTTTATAAAGCGATATTCAATTTCAATTTGAAATAAACACATCAAAGACTAATTGTAACCCAAAACAAGTTTGAAGAAATCACCCACATAAAAAATTAATTAATAAATAAGCTGATTTGAATTTAAAGGAAAATCAAAAAGTAAATGTCTTGTTTGTGAGGTAAAACTATTAGTGTTGAGGTAAAAGATACAACTGTATAAAAAGAGTTAGTCAAGTTATATATATATATATATATATATATATATATATATATATATATATATATATATATATATATATATATATATACACATACATACATACATACATATACATACATACACACATACAGACACACATATATATATATATATATATATATATATAGATATATATATATATATATATATATATATAGATACATATTACACATATACTTATATACACACACATACATACACACACACACACACACACACACACACACACACACACACACACATATATACATCAACATACCTCAACACTGACTTTTTAGCACTTTTTACCCCAAAACCATGATTTTTTTCCTACACAGCTGCAACTATTTATTTGCTATTATACTATTTATTAGCTATTACATTTTTGTGACCTCAAAACTAAGAATCACACAGCTGCAAACAAATTATATAATTATTAAAACATAAAACAAAATTGTTAGAAGTAACAAAGTTGTGACATTACAGTAATCTCTTTTAACCTCACAGTTACAACTATTCACATAATGGAGACTTTTTAGCTCTAAACTATGACTTTACCTCAAAACTAACTCTACTGCAACTTTTTAACCTTAAGACCATCACTTTTTTACACACAGTTGAAACTATGTTTTATTTATACATATTGTGTATTTTTAAACCTCTGAACTAGTTTTTTTTATCTCTAAAATAGTTTGTTTTTACCCCACAACTATCACTATTGGTGTGAAAACGAGCTTTTTTTTCACAGTTGCTAACTATTGACGTAATTATTGCAAACTTTTACCTCAAAATGAACATTTTTTTACTCACAGTTGTGACGTCCTACATTAACCTCACGTTTGCAACTATTGCGACTTTTTATCTCCAAACTTGGCCTTTTTAATCACAGTTTAAACTTTTTTTACCTCACAACTTTTCTTACACACAGTTGCAATTGTTGACAATTTTTCTTTTTACCACAAAACCAGTCTGACATTATTACTCATAATTATTAGTTTTAAAATGATGATTTATTTAAAAAAAAGCAAACAAACAAAAAACACCTTTAAACAAACATTTATTTTGTTAGTTTTGGCCACTGATTTTTCCTCATGTTTAAATGTGAATATGCTTTTACGAACTGAAGAACGACTGTGGGATAAAGTCAGAATTCTGCGGTTATATACTCACCGAGGGTCGGGGTGCTGGGTCGACTGGAAACAGCGCCCACGCTGAGTCTCGGCACCGTGATTCTCCCAGCAGACGACGACACCTGCAACACATGAACGTCAGAACCGTATCTCTGTAACGCACAACGTACAAAAGTCTTCCACGTAGCCTCACTTTCTTCTGCAGAGACTTCAGCTTGTAGTTTGGAGCCGTCAGACAGTAGCGGTCTGGTGGAAGACGAGGACCTGCGTAAGGCTTGATCAGTGGTAGAGGGGTTTGATTCTTCTGTCTGGCGACCTCCAGGAGAAACTGGGATAAAAACGATCACATAAATACGCTGTTTGTTTGTGTTTTTTTTTTATTATATTTAGAGGATATGACTTACATCTCTTGGAGGCGGAGAAGTAAAAGACTGATCCATTCGACACTGGATGGCTAACCGTATGTCATCCGCATCCACGCTGGATTTCTTGGCGTGGGTGGCGTAGATTTTGGCATCTTCGATTATAGTCGTGACGTATCCTAGAAAAAAAATAATCTAACTATTCATTTTCATTGTTTATTTTGACATTTATATCCTTGTGTTTTTTTCCTCAAAAGACCAACATGATGCAACATTATAATTATATTAATGCCACAAGCTAAAAATCTTATCAGAACTATTAATACTGCATTATAAGGATATTCACTTTACAAATGTGTATAAGGTGATTATAAAGTGTCAGAACACCTCTCCATAAAGTGCTATTATCATAAACCGTATCATCTTGGGTCTTTATTCATTTAATTATAAAATAACCCAAAACCACGGCGGATATCTGATTCATTTCAACTATCTTGAAATAACTAATAATAAAAAAAATCACAAGTAGTAAAGTAACTGCTGAAGTGATTTGTGAGGTAAAAAGTAACACTGTAAAGTAAAGTAATTGTTGAAGTAAATTGTAAAATAACAGTTGACGGAATGTAAAGTATTTTCTGAGGTAAATTGTCAAATAATTTTTGAGGGAATGTAAAGTTAATTTTGAGGTCAATTGTGAAATAATTGTTGAGGTCATGTAAATAATTGTTGATGTAAATTGTAAAATAATTATTGAGGTGGTGTAAAAAAATTTGGGGGAGTAAATTGTAAAATAAATGCTGAGGTAAAGTAATTTCTGAATTAAATTGTAAAATAAATGTTGAGCAAAATTGTGAAGTAATTGTTGAGGTATTGTAAAGTAACTGTTGAAGTAAATTGTAAGTTAATTGTTGAGGTAGACTAAAATAATCAGTCATGTATTTGGTGACACTGTTGGTAAGAACTGTAAAGTAAGATAGATTGAAAAATAATTAAGTAATATAATGTGAAGTAATTGATGAGGCATTATAAATACCAGAGAAGAAATAAACGATGTAAGATTCGGCAATTTGATATATGGAATGATATTTGGTAAAAATAAAAAAGAGAAGATCCCAGGAACATAGAGAGCATCTAACTTACTGTAGGTAAACTCCAACATCTGATTAATGACTCTGGGTTCATACTCCGCAATGCCCATGTCTTTCAAAATCTGCATCATAACCTGCAAGAAGCAAAAACAATACAAGTGGGGAAAAACTACAGAGGCGCTTTAAAAAGATAAAACATCAACACTACTTCTACTTTCTCTCTCATTCTATTACGGTTTATACACAACTCTTTCAAGTTAAACCACTTTCTTCTTGTTTTTATTTCTCTCATATATCGGTATCGTAATTGTATCGGTATCGTTGTATGCAAACCGATATATCGCGATACACCTCAGATATCATTTTTTTTTAATTATTATTATCATCATTAAAGCTATTTTACGCCAAAGTGGTTACCACATTACGGTTTATACACAACTCTTTCAAGTTAAACTACTTTCTTCTTGTTTTTATTTCTCTCATATATCGGTATCGTTGTAGTATCGGTATCGTTGTATGCAAACCGATATATCGCGATACACCTCAGATGTCGTTTTTTTTTTTATTATTATCATCATTAAAGCTATTTTACGCCAAAGTGGTTACCACATTACGGTTTATACACAACTCTTTCAAGTTAAACTACTTTCTTCTTGTTTTTATTTCTCTCATATATCGGTATCGTTGTAGTATCGGTATCGTGATTGTATCGGTATCGTTGTATGCAAACCGATATATCGCGATACACCTCAGATATCGTTTTTTTTTGTTATTATCATTAAGGCTATTTTACGCCAAAGTGCAAACTAGAAGAGAAAACTAAAGGAGCGTGGGGGTTTTTTCTCCCCTTTTCTCGCGCATTATGAGGAAAACAAAACCCAAACCTCGTGCAAACATTGACGAACACACCGACCGAGCTCTCAGCGCACACCAGGCAGCCACGAGTGACACTATTTACCGCGAATCCGTGCACCGAGACCGTGTCCGATGTTTTTATTTACTTCTTGTGCTCCTAAATAGCTCAAAACAAACCAACAAACAGGAGAATTGTTGATAATAAGCGACCAAACCTGGGCATCTTTAGGAACAGTCTTCGGAGACGCCATTTTCCTCTCCGACTTCTCCACAGGCTCCTCCTCCTACAGGCAGCCACGACGGTGGCGGTGATGATGTCATATCCGGTCCCTCCTATACGGTTAAATCATTTCCTGGATAGGAGGGTTTGTTTTGAAGCTAGTGTGTGTGTGTGTATATATATATATATATATATATAATATAAATATAAATATATAGATAAAATAATAAAATATCACCAGTGCTGTTCTAGAGGGCGAGAAAATGCTGAGAGGAGGCGAACTGGATTTTTCTTGGCGGAGGAATTAGCCAGCTAGCACTGTTGTTGTTGCTAATGTTTGTGTTTACCTGCAAAGGTAAACCTCTATCGCGAGATAAACAAACGCGGTGTCCTTTTCAGCTTCAGCATGAAATAAAGCAAAATACGCCATCATAATTGTACCTACTTAACGAGAGTCCGCCCATTGAGGACGAGGTAAGGAGAAAACTAGCATGAGCGAGACTTGACCACGTGACTTTTCTCGCATGTCGCCAGGGAAGGAGATTACGTCACTGTCATTGGTCTTACTTGACGTTATTTATGTTAAATATTAGATGTTGCTTCTCAAACACGGTCAGTTATGTTGCCAAATGACCTTCTCCATGCAGCTCTCATGCTTCCTCTTTTTTTTTTTACCCCCCCCTCAGTTCTGTTTTCCACCCCCCCCCACCCCCCCCCCCCATCCTGCCTGACCGACCATGGCGGCGATGCGTGTCGATGCCAAGGTGGTCATGCTGGGGAAGGAGAGTGTCGGAAAAACCAGCCTGGTAGAGAGATACGTCCATCACCGCTTCCTGGTCGGACCGTATCAGAATGTGAGTATAAGAACACCCTGAGATGTCACGCTGGGTTTGTGAGGAGCACATGGGCATATCACACATCTCTCCAACTGCCTCTGTGGATTTAATGTCAAAAGAATGGGCCGAAATCTTTCTTTTTTTCCTACAGGAGATTTGTGACTTTGTTTGTTTGTTTGTTTGTTTTCCTCACGCAGCTGCCTCTTTTCTAACCTCACATTAGTGTTGCACGATATATCGGTGTATACCCGTGTGTATCGCGATACCACGCTTTTACACAACGATACGATTCATCATTTTATTAGCTGTGAAAAAAAAAGACAGTTGTAGTTTGTTTGTTTTCTTCTTTATTACTGCAAATTTGTTGCTAATTGTTATCTTAAAACTGTGTCTATTTTAAGTCAAATGTGTGACTTACCTCATAGTTTCCCCACATTTATTGCTAAATTTTTATTTGTCTTTTAGAGATAAGTGGTGACTTTTTTTCATTATATTAAGTAATATATATATATCTATATATATATATATATATATATATATATATATATATATATATATATGTGTATGTGTATATGTATATATATATATATATATATATATATATATATATATACAATACATGACACCTTTTTTATTGGCAGTTTTTAAAAATGCATTTGTTTCCACTGATCCCCTCACAGTTGTATTTTTCTACCGCACAATTGTGACTTTTTTTTTTTTTCCTCACACAGCTGCCTCTTTTCTAACCTCACATTAGTGTTGCACGATATATCGGTGTATACCCGTGTGTATCGCGATACCACACTTTTACACAACGATACGATTCCTCATTTTATTATTGGAAAAAAAAGACAGCTGTAGTTTTGAGTGTTTTTTTGTTTGTTTGTTTTCTTCTTTATTACTTCACATTTGTTGCTAATTGTTACCTTAAAACTGTGTCTATTTTAAGTCAAATGTGTGACTTACCTCATAGTTCCCACACATTTATTGCTAAATTTTTATTTGTCTTCTAGAGATAAAGTTGTGAGTTTTTTCATTATATTAAGTTCTCCGCTTCACAGTTTCCCCTTTTTTTTCTTTATTACTATATATTTGTTGCTAATTGTTACCTTAAAATTGTGTCTATTTTAAGCCAAATTTGTGACTTAGCTCATAGTTTATCCACATTTATTGCCACATTTTTATTTGTCCTTTAGAGATAAAATTGCGACTTTTTCATTACATTAAGTTTATGTAACGTGTGTTTATTTTATCTCACATATTTGTGAGCAACAAAAGACTTTTTACCTCATAGTTGCCACTTTTTAACCACACATTTGAATATTGGATATATTTCACATCACAGTTGTCTTTTACTTCAGAGTTCTTTTAGATGATATCATTTATATATTATATATATATATATATATATATATATATATCTATATATATTATATGATATATATATAGATATAAATATATATATATATATATAATCTCAAAATCCTGCTCGATGTGAGGATTAAATTCTATATGTTATCTTGGTGTAGACCATCGGAGCTGCGTTTGTGGCCAAATCCATCAACGTTGGCGACAAAGTGATAACTTTGGGAATATGGGTGAGTCCTGTTGTGTTTTGGCGTTTTGGCTACTTTTTAATATTGCACATACCGAGCTCGCAATGAAAATCTTCTGGTCGTGGCAGGACACGGCCGGATCGGAGCGCTACGAGGCCATGAGCAGAATTTACTACAGAGGAGCCCGAGCTGCCATCGTGTGTTACGGTACACCTCCTTTTCATCTCCACCTTTTCTTTATCAATAGCAGGAGGTTATATTATTGCGATCCACATCCATCTTTGTTGTGATGCATTGATCCGGATTTATTTATATTTATTTATTTATTTTCAGACTTGACGGACAACAGCAGCTTCCAAAGAGCCCGATTCTGGGTAAAGGAGTTACAGACATTCGAGGAGGTACGTGTTATCTCTTTATTTTTATGTTGACCATCCCGTGTATGTGTGTGTCGTGTTACTATACATATGTATGTTTGTGTGTGTTTGTTTACTCGCAGCACTGTAAGATCTATCTGTGCGGCACAAAGAACGACCTGGTCGAAGGCGACCGGAGCGCACGGCAGGTCGATTACCACGACGTGCAGGACTTCGTGGAAGGTACGCTTTTGACATCCAGCGTTACGATACGAGGCGGCGTCATAAAAGTTTCGAGACTGGGTCGGGTTACAAGATCACGTTGTCTGGTGCGTTAAGGAGGACGATGGCGTATACGGTCCGGTGCTCCCTGCGACCGCGCACTAAATCCAGTCTCGAAACGTTTTAGCGCCTCGTGACGCGCTCCCCTGCGACTCGGCCTGCGTTAATCTGTCCTCTGTCCTCCACAGAAATAGGAGCGCAGCACTTCGAGACCTCCAGCAAGACGGGAAACAACGTCGGTAAGAAACGTCTTCAAATGTAGAACAAGTGCAGCCAAAAGTATTGGGACACCCGATTCTTCCATAAAGAGTCATAAAGCATGGAATTTTCCCGTCACTTGAATCCGTTCACACCACCTCCATCTAATGGAACACCATCTCAGGAGGGCGGAGCTTATTCTAACAGCAAGTGGGGATTAGATATTGAACATTCAGTAAGAGTATACGGTCAGGTGTCTTCGTACTTTTGTCAACGTTTGGCAGGAATATAAAGTCATAAAGTTGGTTTATTTCACAAATCCATGTAAAGAAAAGCGATATCACGCGTTCAAACCTTTCAGTAGTCCAACGTTTCTGTGTTAAAAATACCATTCTTGTTCTTAAGTAATATTCAAATTTTCACTAGTTGTAAGCTGTAATTAATCAATCAAACGAACTAAAACACTTGAAATACAAAAAAAATTGTTTATTAAATTAAATCAACTTTTCAATGATATTCGATGCACATGTATAATAACTAAGGGGGGCACGGTGGTTTAGTGGTTAGCACGTTCACCTCACACCGCCAGGATCCGGGTTCGATTCCCGTCTCGGCCATGGTGGCATGTGTGTGTGGAGTTTGTGCATGTTCTCCCCCCGTGTCTCAGGGGGTTTTCTCTCCGGGTTCCCGGTTCCGGTCCTCTGGTTTCCTCCCCCGGTCCAAAAACATGCACAGGTAGGTTGATTGGCACCTTGGAAAATTGTCCCTAGTGTAAAAATGTGTGTGTGTGTGAGTGTCTGTGTGTGTGATGGGTTGGCATTCCATCCAGGGTGTTCATTCATTCATTCATCTTCTACCGCTTTATCCGATCTTCCCTCGGGTCACGGGGAGTCTGTGTCTATCTCAGGCGTCTATGGGCATTAAGGCAGGATACACCCTGGATGGAATGCCAACCCATCACACACACACACACATACACACACACACACACACACACACACACACACACACACACACACACACATACACACACATACATACACACACACATACATACACACACACACACACACACACACACATTCACACACACACTAGGGACAATTTTCCAAGGTGCCAATCAACCTACCGTGCATGTTTTTGGACCGGGGAGGAAACCGGAGAACCCGGAGAAAAACCCCCTGAGAAACATGCACAAACTCACAAAACTCACACACACATGGCCGAGACGGGAATCGAACCCGGACCCTGGCGGTGCGAGGCGAACGTGCTAACCACTAAACCACCGTGCCCTCCATCCAGGGTGTATCCTGCCTTAATGCCCATAGATACAAAGTGGTAGAAGATGAATGAATGTATAATAACGCACACGCAATCAACAATACGAATTCTGAAGCCTATAATTAGAAATAATTGTAGCTTTTAAGGTTCCGCTTTTATTATGTTGTTTACGTTGTTGTTGTTTTTTTTTTGTGTGTTTTTTTTTTAACCCCCATGACGTTAGACGCACTCTTTCTGAAAGTAGCCGAGGATTTCGGTAACTCGGCTTTCGAGTTTCTGCCAGGTAAAAAAAAAACACATCTTAAAACTACTTTTTCTTTTACGACTTGCGTTGACAAATCTAATGCGCTTTTTTCTAACTTTCAGAGGAGAAAGGAGTGAATCTGGGCCAAAAGAAAAACTCCTACATCTACACCTGCTGTCATCACTGACATCGCATCGCATCAGCTTCGACCTCTGCCAAACCCACATACCCCCCCCCACCACACACACACACACACACACACACACACACACACAAAACACACACACACTTTATTTTTTTACATTTCTGGAGGAATAAATCAACCTGAGACGGAACGGCATTCGTTTCTCCGGCCGTGTCATCAGATTCCCTCGGCAGGACGTCGGGACGTGGGATTCCCTCGGCAGGACGTCGGGACGTGGGATTCCCTCGGCAGGACGTTGGGACGTGGGATTCCCTCGGCAGGACGTCGGGACGTGGGATTCCCTCGGCAGGACGTTGGGACGGGATTCCCTCGGCAGGACGTGGGATTGGGATTCCCTCGGCAGGACGTCGGGACTTGGGATTCCCTCGGCAGGACGTCGGGACGTGGGATTCCCTCGAGGCGAACGATGGCAGAACTCTTTATCCTTAAATGAGGAAGGAACGAGAAAAAGTGGAACCTGCGGCGCACGGAAGTGATCATCACGACGGTTCCTCTGGTTCTCCCCCAACACACACACACACACACACACACACAATGTGAAAGCAGTGATGCCTTTTTTTGTTGTTGATTTGAGTTTACACACACACTCATTCTCACACACACACACACACACTCATTTTCGGTTTATTTATTTGCGGTGTTAAGCTGAATCTTTGTCGGTATTTTTTTTTGGTTTGCCTGACATCATAGGTCAAGATGTGTGTGTGTGTGTGTGTGTGTGTGTGTGAAGATTCTGACTGAGACTGAACGAGACGATGCGTTATTTGATTTCTTACGGAAAGCGTAAAAAATCCGGTGCAATTAAAGCGAAATATCTGTGCATTATTAGGGTGTTTTTTTCGGGATCCGTTTCACCTCGGCGTTATGTTCGTATAATTATAATGGCTGTTGGAAGTGACCTTTGCTCTTTTTTACGCATCAAATCTGACATGTTTACATTTAGGTGTTTTTTTTTTTTCACCCCCGTCCCCCTCCCGATACGCCGCCGTGTAAAATCACATTGTTTACCATCTTGTCCAGGATGCACAACCAGTGTTAATAATGTGTCCGTGCCTTCCGTGTGTACGCGGCGTATTTTATCGTAAAAACCGTCGGCGTTCGCCCGTCTCGCCGCTTTCGCCTGTAACAGGAAGACGCCGCGCGTACGTCGGTCTCGCCAGATCGACAACAGAGCAAAAAAAAAAACAAAATGTTCTGTATTTATCATTTATTATGTACAAAGCGCTACAGGACAATTAAACGCTCTCACAAGGCAGCATTGATGGGTTTTTTTCTCTCGTTTTTTTTTCTCTCCATCAAAGAGAAAGCAATGAAAAGCAGAAAGATGGTCGAAATAAAAAGCTTCCACACAGGAGTACAGTGTACAAGTTCATATCCATTTTCTAAAGCGAAACGACACGTCTCTACAGCGTAACCCGACACCCACCTGTCCGGAGGGAGCCAAACATGCAAACAGAGGCCTTCAGGCTCTGCCTCGCATAAGAGTAAAAAAATCACCAGTGGCTACGGATACAAACTTCTCGTAGCGACTCGTACACCAAGCACGTGTATATATATATATATATATATATATATATATATATATATATATATATATATATCGCGAGCTTCAGGATCTGCCTGTAGTGTCACTTTAATATACACAGCTTTACTGTACACATATACAATTCAGACCTTCTTGTAACCACTTTTTATTTTAACGTAGGTGCTTGGGGATTTTGGTCACATTTTGGGTGCAGTCTGTGTTCTACCAGCAGGTGGTGCTAAAACGAGGAGTTCTATCGATCAGGAGAAAATTGCTTCCTCGTCCTGGAGGAGGTTAGATAGCTAAAACGCGTAAACCTAACACGGATACTAACGATTACCCCAATGACAATCCTGGGTTTAATCCAATAATTAAAAATGTCTGATGTTAGTCGTGCATCGTGTTTTTGAGAGTGGATTTTAACGTTAAGCGCGTGTTATTAAAGTAAATCGCGTTGCGTGACGTTGACCGTCAGTCCCTTTGGGGGGAAAAAAAAAATCTATACGGTTTCTAATTTTCTGACTAAATGAAAGCCTGGCTGGTGCTCATAGTGTAAGAAGAAGAGTATACATTCCCTGGCCACTTTATTAGGAACACCCTTGCTTATTCGTCCGGAGATGGCGTTAAAGAGTTTAGTGTTCGTACGTGACGTCTCAGCGTTCCAGCAAAAGTCGACAGTTGCTTAGACGTTTGCAAAAGCAGGAATGAATCGGTGGACCAGGTTCAGGCTGGTGGGGGTAGTGTAACGATATGGGGAACATTGTTACCCCTCTAATTACCAGTCAAATCCCCACACCCCTATTATTTATTATTATTATTTATTATTATTAAATACCGGTGTTGATCTCGGCATCTGGCGTGAGGTCTCAGAAGTCGTCTCACCCCGGCTCGATACACAACTAGTCCAAGGTACGACAATAGACGTACCAATAGAGCACCTTTCGGGAGATCAGCAGCGCGAGTGTCGGAGGAATGTTTTCACGGAGGGATTACAGCGGCGTTCCTCATAAAGTGGTGCTTACGTGCGTTTCATTCCAGCCTGAAGAAAACCAAGGCTTCCTGATTATCTTCCACTTCAACACTCAAGTGAATTACTAACTATTTCCGAATATGCAGGGTTGCCCAAAAAAAGATGTCACCGCCGACATGGGACTTTTATTTTGATAACAAAAACACACACTACGTCCTAGTGACACTAGTGCACTCCTTGCTTCTACAATGCATCTTCAACGTCGTGCCACACGAGCGGTAACGTCTTTTTTTGGACCCCCTGTAGACGAAGTGTTGAGGACTTTTTGAAGGAAAAGGGAAAAATCCACCCTGAACATCTCCTTCGCGAATACGATTCCAAAATTTCACCGCCGTTTAAAGCGCTAGCGGTTTTCGGCGCTGCTTTAGTACTCCGATCTCGGTCCGCTTGGCCTCAAAGTTAAAAACGTCATTCCGTTATTGTAACACAAATCCATCCGTGTACGTCACCCAGCCGAATATGGAAATACAGTGCGTTGTCGTAGGTGTCGCATCGATTTGTACGTTTCTCGTTAATAGCACGTTAAAACCGAGAGAGTCGCCGGTTATCTCGGTAGCTGGTGGGATTTCCGTCGCCGTATTGAACGACAACGCGACCCACAAAACAACGACAAAGCAGCAAAATATTTCAGTCTGAAATATACAATATATGGACAAAAGTCTGCGGACGATCTGATCTGTGAACATCTGGAGATGTGTGCGAGATATTGCTGTCGTTGTAATTGTGCCGTCAGCGTTCGAATCATACGGTAAGATTTACGGAACCCAGAAAAATAACCACGTAAAGGCAGGAAAAAAATCCCAGTGCATTATTTTTGTCCGTATAGTGTATATCTTATCGACTGTATTTCGGGGGGAACTCGTCCTGCGAGATGACTGTCTTGACGCTCGCTTCTCAGCACCACGCCGTCCGCACACCCAACCCAATTCTCTAAATGAAACAGATCGTTACAGTACGAGTGCACGCTTATAAAGGCCTTATAACCCCCGAACCTCGGAAGGACGTTTGTCTTTACCGAGCTCCGGTTCGCTTTCGATGTGCAAAAATCCGTCCTCGACATTTTCAAGGAGATTCAGGACGAAATCAAAAGGGAAATAAATATTTACGAATCGCTTTTCTTTTAAGACGCAGTTTGTAAAATAATAAGTGCAGACCACGTTTTTTTAAAAACCATCGAATCGGGGCCTTATTCGCTTTTCGGGGCTCGTTCTAGTGAACACATAGAAAAGTGCAAAAAACATCCAGTTCGTTGGGTTTCACAAGTGGTCTTTTTTTCTCTTACAATGTCATTAAGTGCGACACGTTCATGCTTTTGCACATCGAACAATAAATTGCACGAGAAAATTGTGCAAAAATCGAAGGGGGGGGGGTGGGGGGGATGGGGGGGGGGGGAGAAGTAGTGACGGAATCCAGCGGATCCTTTTACGTCGCTTTCTTTCTCTGCGATTTTCCGTAGTGAACTATTTTTATATTTCAGACAGTCAGAGAAACTTTCACTCCTCTTTTCGAGCGAGTGCGATCTTCATCGTCCTCAGCGACCCTCACACCATCGACGTCCTCGTCCGCGTCCTGTTCCTGGTCCACCCAGTGTTCTTCGTCCCCGCAGGACGAGATGGGTGAGTACGCAGTGTTAAAACTGATGGAAGAGTGAAGGAGCGAGGGATCAGGAGGAGGACTGGAGGAGATGGGAGGAGCGTCGGAGGACGGAGTGGGATTTTGATAAAGCGGTAAAGCCTTGACCGGGTACGCGCTGGCGTGTTCGGGGAGGTACTCGCGGATCTCGCCCGGTTCCAGAGGTTCGGGTCCGCATGGGTCATGTTCGCTGCAGGACAGACGGCCGTCCAGCTTGGAGATGAACAGCATCCCGTCGCGGTGCTCCACGCAGTACGAGCTGGGACACATCTCGCAGAATGACGCAGACTCCTGACCACACAGGTCACATTGATGCCAGGGACACTCCCAACGTCCTACACACACACACACACACACACACACACACACACGTGCAGAACGGCAAATCACATGCCTTAATGCCTTTTTTATATTCACATTCATTCAGTAGATCAGAAGGTCGTGGGTTCGAGTGGATTTTACTCGTCAATAACCAAAATAATACAATACATCAAAAAAGAAATGTAGATGTGATGTGATAGTGATGTGATAGTGATGATATTGACAGTGATAGTGTTGTGATGTTGATCGTAATGTGGTGTGATGTGAGTGATGGTGCTGTAATGGGGTGATAGTGTTGTAATGATAGTAATAGTGATGATTATTGTGATGGTCTTGTAATGTGGTGTGACGTGATGTGATGTTGATAGTGGTGGTGGTGTGATTGTGGGGTGTTGTGATGGTAATGTGATATGATGATAGTGATGTGGTGGTGATAGTGATGGTGGTGTGCAGGTGGCTTGTTGTCATGATAGTCATGTGATGTTGATAGTGAAGTGATGATAGTGATGTGATGGTGGTGTGATGTGATGTTGGTAGTGATGGGATGGTGGTGTGATGTTATGACAGTGTTGTGATGAAAGTGATGTGATGGTGGTGTAATGTGATGATTGTGGTGTGATGATAGTGAAGTGATGTTAATAGTGATGGTGTTGTGATGTGATGACAGCGATGTGATGGTGGTGTGATGACAGCGATGTTGATAGTGAAGTGATGCTGATAGTGATGTGATGTTGATAGTGATGTGATGGTGGTGTGATGTGATGTGATGATGGTGGTGATGATGTTGAGTGAAGTGATGTTGATACTGATGTGATGACAGTGATGTGATGTTGATGGTGGTGTAGTTCGATGGATGGTGTGATGTGATGATGATGTGATGATGTGATGTGATGTGATGATGTGAGTGATGTGTGTGTGTTTGTGATGGTGATTTGTGATGTGATGTGATGTGATGACAGTGATGTGATGATAGTGATGGTGAATTGTGTGATGTGATGGTGGTGTGATTGATGATTGTAGTGTGATGTTTTGATTGTCTGATAGTGATGTGATGGTGGTGTGATGTGATGTGATGTTGATAGTGAGGTGATGGTGTTGTGATGTTATGACAGTGTTGTGATGATGATAGTGATGTGATGGTGGTGTGATGTGATGATTGTGGTGTGTTGATAGTGGAGTGATGTTAATAGTGATGGTGTTATGTGATGGTGGTGTATGTGTGATGTTGATAGTGATGTGATGACAGTGATGTGATGTGATAGCGATGGTGGTGTGTTTATGTGTGATGTGATGTTGATGCTAGTGAAGTGATGCTGATGTGATGAGTGGTGTGTGATGATGATTGTAGTGTGATGTTGATGTGTGATGTGATGTTATAGTGATGTGATGGTGGTGATGTGAGTGTGTGATGTGGATGTGATGTGGTGGTGTGATGTGATGATAGTGATGTGATGGTGGTGATGTGACAGTGATGTGATGTGATGATGAGTGTGTGATGTTGATAGTGTGTGATGAGTGTGATGTGATGGTGGTTGATGTGTGGTGTGGTGTGATAGTGATGTGTTATAGTGATGGTGTTATGTGATGGTGGTGAGTGTGATGTTGATAGTGATGTTGATGATGATGCAGTGATGTGCTGATGTGGATGTGATGTGAGGTGCTGTGATGTGATGTGGTGTGATGTGATGTGTGATAGTGATGTGATGTGATGTGATGTGATGTGTGTGATGTGATGTGATGTGTGATGGTGGTGTAGTGTGATGTTGATGTGATGTGATGTGACAGTGATGTGATGTTGATAGCGATGGTGGTGTGATGTGATGTTGATAGTGATGTGAGTGATGTTGATAGTGTGTGATGTGTGGTGTGATGTGATGGATGTTGGATAGTTGATTGTGTGTGTGGATGGTGACAGTGATGTGATGTGATGTTGATGACAGTGTGTTGATGTGTAGGTGATGGTTTTGTGATGTTTGACAGTGTTGTGATGTGATGGTGGTGGGGTGTGATGTGATTGTGATGACAGTGTTGGTGATGATGTGTGGCATGTGTGTGATGTGATAGTGATGTGATGTGATGTGATGGTGGTAATGTGATGTGATGTGATGTGATGTGTAGTGATGTGATGACAGTGGAGTGATGTTAATAGTGATGGTGTTATGTGATGGTGGTGTAGTGTGATGTTGATAGTGATGTGATGATGTTTATAGTGATGTGATGCGATGGTGGTGTGATGTGATGTGATAGTGATGTTGTGGTGTGATGGTGATGTGATGTGATGATGTGATGATAGTGATGATGTGGTGTGATGTTGATAGTGATGTGATGGTGGTGTGATGTGATGATAGTGAAGTGATATTATTAGTGATGTGATGCTGACTGACCTGCAGGTCTCTTGGTCAGGTTGAGACAGTCTGCGTGATACACCTTTGGACATCCCGGTCTCTTACATGAAACCATCTGTCCACTGTCTCCACAGCTGAAACACTCGTCCTCTCGCTCCTTGGTAAACTCTTGCTGTGACTTGCGCTTTGCTTGAGCTTTCCTCTTCATCTTACGGCCCTTATCATCTGCAGGAGGGTTATTCTGAGGGATTACATTTTAAAAGAGATTTTTGTTTACTACATTACAAAAAACAAACAACCATGAAAACATGGCGAGTCTGGAAGGAGATGATGTGATCAGTGTGTGTTTCTGCTGAGTGTGTGTGTTTGTATACACAGTAATATATGGTGTGTGTGTGTGTGTAATATTACGTAATATAGTGTGTGTGTGTGTGTGTGTGTATATACAGTGGTGGTGTTGTGTAACAGTATATGGTGTGTGTGTGTGTGGTGTGTGTGTGTATATAAAGTGTGTGAGTGTGTGTATATATGGTGTGTGTGTGTGTGTGTGTGTGTGAGTGTAGTGGGTGCTATACAGTAATATATGGTGTGTGTGTGTATGTGTGTGTGTGTGTGTGTGTATACAGTAATATATGTGTATGTGTGTGTGTATATACATGGTGTGTGTGTGTATACAGTAATATATGTGTGTGTGTATACAGTGTATATACAGTAATATATGTGTGTGTGTGTGTATACAGTAATATATGGTGTGTGTGTGTGTATACAGTAATATATGGTGTGTGTGAGTGTGTGTGTGTGTGTATACAGTAATATATGGTGTGTGTGTGTGTGTGTGTATATACAGTAATATATGGTGTGTGTGTATGTGTGTGTATACAGTAATATATGGTGTGTGTGTGTGTAGTGTGGATACAGTGGGTCGTGATATATATATGTGTGTGTGTATGTATATGTGTGTGTGTGTGTGTGTGTATACAGTAATATATGGTGTGTGTGAGTATATGTGTGTGTGTATACAGTAATATATGGTGTTTGTGTTTGTATACAGTAATATATGGTGTGTGTGTATACAGTGTGTGTGTGAATTACAGTGTATACAGTTAAGTAATATATGGTGTGTGTGTGTAATATGTGGGTATACAGTAATATGTTCAGTGGTGTTTGTGTGTGTGATACAGTAATATGAGTGTTTGTGTGTTGTTGTTGTATACAGTAATATATGGTGTTTTGTATTTATCAGTTTTGTGTGTGTGTGTGTGTGGTATAGTGTGTCATACAGTGTGTGTGTATACAGTAATATATGGTGTGTGTATGTGTGTGTGTGTGTGTATATAATATATGGTGTTTGTGTGTGTGTGTATACAGTAATATATGGTGTTTGTGTGTGTATACAGTAATATATAGGTGTGTGTGATGTGTATATACAGTAATATATGGTGTGTGTGTGTATATATACAGTAATATATGGTGTGTGTGTGTGTATACAGTAATATATGGTGTTTGTGTGTGTGTTGTTTGTATATACAGTAATATATGGTGTGTTGTGTGTAGACAGTGTATGTGTGTTGTGTGTATACAGTAATATATTGTGTGTGTGTGTATACAGTAATATATGGTGTGTGTGTGTATACAGTAATATATGGTGTTTGTGTGTGTGTATATACAGTAATATATGGTGTGTGTGTGTATATACTGGTGTGTGTGTGTGTATACATAGTAATATATATATGGTGTGTGTGGTATACAGTAATATATGTGTGTGTGTGGATGTGTGTGTGTGTGTGTAATATACAGTAATATATGGTGTTGTGTGTTTGTGTGTATACAGTAATATATGGTGTTTGTGTTTGTATACAGTAATATATGGTGTGTGTGTGTGTTGTGTTAGTAATTGTATATACAGTAATATATGGTGTTTGTGTTTGTATATACAGTAATATATGGTGTTTGTGTTTGTATACAGTAATATATGGTGTTTGTGTTTGTATACAGTAATATATGGTGTTTGTGTTTGTATACAGTAATATATGGTGTTTGTGTGTGTGTGTGTGTATATACAGTAATATATGGTGTGTGTGTGTGTATACAGTAATATATGGTGTGTGTGTGTGTTGTATACAGTAATATATGTGTTTGTGTTTGTATACAGTAATATATGGTGTTGTGTGTGTGTGTATACAGTAATATATGGTGTGTGTGTGTGTATGTGTGTGTATATATTGGGGTAACAGTAATACATGTGTGTGTGTATACAGTAATATATGGTGTTGTGTGTGTGTATACAGTAATATATGGTGTGTGTGTGTGTGTGTATATACAGTAATATATACAGGTGTTTGTGTGTGTGTATACAGTATATATGGTGTTTGTGTGTGTGTGTGTATCAGTAATATATGGTGTGTGTGTGTGTATAAAGTGTGTGTGTAAATACGTGTGTGTGGTGTGTGTGGTACAGTAATATATTGGTGTGTGTGTGTGTGTGTATACAGTAATATATGGTGTGTGTGTGTGTGTGTATACAGTAATATATGGTGTTTGTGTGTTTGTATACAGTAATATATGGTGTTGTGTGTGTGTGTGTGTGTGTGGACAGTAATATATGGTGTGTGTGTGGTGAGTGGTGCTGTAGTAATACAGTATGGGTGTGTGTGTGTGTATATACAGTGTGTGTATACAGTAATATATGGTGTGTGTGTGTGTGTGTGTGTGTATACAGTAATATATGTGTGTGTGTGTGTTCTGTGTGTATATACAGTAATATATGGTGTGTGTGTAATTTGTGTGTGTGTGTGTATACAGTAATATATGGTGTGTGTGTGTGTGTATATACAGTAATATATGTGTGTGTACAGTGTATGTGTGTTTGTGTGTATACAGTAATATATGGTGTGTGTGTGTGTTGTGTGTGTATATACAGTAATATATGGTGTGTTTGTGTGTGTGTGTATACAGTAATATATGGTGTGTGTGTGTGTGTGTGTGTGTGTGATATACAGTAATATATGGTGTTGTGTGTGTGTGTGTGTATACAGTAATATATGGTGTGTTGTGTGTGTATACAGTAATATATGGTGTGTGTGTGTGTGTATCAGTAATATCATGTGTGTGTGTGTGTGTATAATACAGTAATATATGGTGTGTTGTGTGTGTGTATACAGTAATATATGGTGTGTGTGTGTGTGTATACAGTAATATATGGTGTGTGTGTGTGTGTGTGTATATACAGTAATATATGGTGTGTGTGTGTGTGTGTATATACAGTAATATATGGTGTGTGTGTGTGTGTGATACAGTGTGTGTGTGTGTGTCGTATATATATGGGTGGTGTAACAGTAATATGGTGTTGGTGTGTTATATCAGTGTGTGTGTGTGTGTGTTGTATATATACAGTAATATATGGTGTGTGTGTGTGTGTGTACAGTATAAGTGTGTGTGTGTGTGTGTGTATACAGTAATATATGGTGTTTGTGTGTGTGTATACAGTAATATATGGTGTGTGTGTGTGTGTGTATACAGTAATATATGGTGTGTGTGTGACAGTGTGTGTGTGTGTATACAGTAATATATGTATATATACAGTAATATATGGTATTTGTGTGTGTGTGTATACAGTATATATGGTCAGTAATATATGTGTGTGTGTGTGTGTGTATATACAGTAATATATATATGGTGTTGTGTGGCAGGGTGTGTGTGTGTATACAGTAATATATGGTGTGTGTGTGTGTGTATATACAGTAATAATATATGGTGTGTTGTGTGTTGTATATATGTGTTTGTGTATATACAGTAATATATGGTGTGTGTGTGTGTATACAGTAATATATGGTGTTTGTGTTTGTATACAGTAATATATGGTGTGTGTGTGTGTATACAGTAATATATGTGTGTGTGTGTGTGTATACAGTAATATATGGTGTTTGTGTTTGTATACAGTGGTGTGTGTGTGTGATATGTTGTAATATAATGTTTTTGGGGTGTGTGTTGTGCAGTAATATATGGTGTTTGTGTGAGTGTGTGTGTATATAGGTGTGGTTGTGTTGTGTGACTGCTAAGCTGGCACTCTTTGGGCCCTTGAGAATGGCCCTTCATGCTTAATGCTCCAGGTCTGCTGTATCATGGCCGACCCTGTGCTCTGACTGCTAACATCACTGCGATATGCGAAAGGACAAATTCCAGTGTGTTGTAAAATACATGTGATTTCCTTCCTCGCAGAAGCTGCAGCACTGAAACTACGTCGGTTATTCACAGCACAGTTATAATGCATCGTTACTTTCACTTCTCATACCTTTGGTCTGACACCCAGAAAGCCACTGCAGTTTGGTGCACCACATTTACACACGGTCTTCCCGTTGCCCAGACACTCCAAGTTGTAGTTAAACGTCAGCTCTGTGCCTTTAGAGAAAGAATACACACGTATAAGTGTATAATCCAGACTAATACCGCCCGAGGTGACGCATTTACAGCGTTATAATGGTGTAAAGCCTCGCACACGTCCTGCATTATCACCTTACACCATTCTCACATCCCAGCATTGATATGCGCAGAGCGGAAATCACGATATTCATCAAATGAGTCTCCTGCATCACAGCCACAGATAAAGTCGTGCCAGGAGTGAATGAATCCATTTTAATGCAATTAATTCAATCAATTAATCAATTTATAGCTTTTCAAATTGATATTTAAAAGAACAAAAAGCAAACATTTGTAAAGGAGCATTTGTTTATTTATTTGACCAAAATCAAAATATAAAAAAAATAATAATAATAAAAACGTGCCAAATGAATTAAATATGATTGTTTTAATTATATAAATAAACGTGGAGGAAAAGAAAAGACGTGCATTCAAATAAACAGCACAGTGATCGGCGAGTCACCTCTAGAGGCCGCTATCGTACTGTGTGACGCAACCCGGAAAAACTATCTGTACGGATTTCGTTTACTTCGCTTTATCCGACTTCTCTCTCGGGAGCCTGTGCCTTCGGGCATTAATGCAGGATACACCCTGTATGGAATGCCAACCCATCACACACACACACACACACACACACATTCATACACTCGGGACAATTTTCCAAGGTGCCAATCAACCTACCTACCGTGCATGTTTTTGGACCGGGGGAGGAAAAACCGGAGAACCCGGAGAAAAACCCCCTGAGGCACGGGGAGAACATGCACACACACATGGCCGAGACGGGAATCGAACCCGGACCCTGGCGGTGTGAGACGAACGTGCTAATCACTAAACCACCGTGCAATATTTGTATTAATTGGCTAAATTAATTAACGCCCTCCACATCATTTACAGGTGAGTCGTTCTGAACTGTGTATTGATGTTGTAATCTTTTCTGTTTTATTATACGCTATAAAGTTGTTTTTTTTGCTGCTCACTCCTTACCAGCAGCGACGTCCACCAGGGCAAAGAGTCCGACCCGTGTGTCTCCGTTCACCGTCCATTTCTGGGTCTCGCAGTTTGGCTGGCAGCAGTGGTTCATGAACCTGGCCTGGTTTCCTTTGGGCCCGGCGTCAATGATGCGATCCTGGCAGAGCGATATTTAGCGTGAGATTACAGCCGGAATATAAACACAGTAATAAACGAGGGCTACGAGGGCGTCACCTTGTCCAGCGTCAGCAGGTAGAAATTCCCGATATCCTTCTCCTGCGCCTGCTTGATCCGAGCCCGGCATTCCTCCTCGTCGATCACCTCGCCGACGTACTCGCTGACGAATGCACCCTGAGGGCCAAAGCGGGCGATCAGACGGGGGTTTGTGTCGCATGCGGATTAAACCGTCTGATCCGAAGCCTACCTTCTTGATGTCGTGACCGCAGCGCAGACCCCACCCCCGAGACAAGGTCCTGAAGATCTCCACCTGCGAGTACTGGCGTTTGGTGAAGCACTGGTTCTGGCAGCGTTCCCCCGCGGGACACACCTGAGGGTGGCATTCGTACAGCAGCATCCGGTTGATGCACTCCGAGTCCATGCCGCAGGGGCTCTCGTCCGTCGCCTTGCAGTTGCAGCGCGGGATCTCGGACAGGTCGGCCGTTATGATCTGCACTTTTCCGATCGGCCGGTTCACCTTTCAGAGTCGGGGAAGAGTCGGGTCGGACGGGTTTCTACGTTTGGGGCGAGTTTGAAGGTAAAAAGTGGACTGTTACCTTGATATGTTTGTACGGAGGAGGCTTCTTGTCATTTCTCCGATCCTCCTGGAGCTGCCGGAGTTCCTTCTCTGCCTGCAGTTCTCTGAATCGTTCAGCAGCTTCATCCAAAGCTGGAAAAACAAATAAAAATCCCAATTATAACACGCAGAATCCCGAAAGGAACATCACACACGCCTCAGGAAGTGGCTTCTCCTTCATTCATATTCTGTATTAGGGAGGAGGCGGGGTTTAGGGGGTATCAGGGGTTTAAGGCGCTGGGTTACTGATCAGAAGGTCGGGGGTTCGAGCCCCGGTTATCGCCAAGCTGCCAGTATTGGGTCCTTGAGCAAGGCACTTCACCCTCTGTGCTCCAGGGGGCGCTGTATCACGGCTGACCCTGCGCTCTGACCCCAAACGAACTGAGATATGTAAATAATAAACACGAATCTATTCTGAGCTTTATTTTTCTCGGGATTGGGATCTCAGCAGGATAAAACCTCCCGGGCAAAAACGGGCCAAAGCTAAATAACACGCGTGACGCTTTTAATGAGATAAACAACAAATGAGCAAGAAATAAACAAACGCACTCCTGTGTCACTGTTTGGTTGTTTACTTTTGCTGAAATGTTGGGGGGGGGAATATTATGTTATTTAAATCGAAAAACAAAAGCAACATCCTGGTGTTCATTTGGCCCCAACTGTCATGCCTTTTTTCACCACTAGAGGGGGTGTGCCCTCCGCTTTTAGATACCACTGATCTAAGTTCAGTCGCCATGTTTTCTTTTCTGGCACATGGATAGAAATTAGAGCAGCGAGACGAGAAGAAGCCGATCTCAGGGTTAAACGCAGGATTCCAGAGATGTGAAATGTTATTTACCTGGATTTAAAAACGTATAATAAATAAATACAATATACTTTAACAAAACTTTATAACCTCTTTATAGATTATCGATACCTTTCCTATAAACAGCGTCGACCCCTTTGCCCATTTTCTCCTTGCTGTTGGCGTCTCCTTCCATGTAAGGGAAGACCCGAGCCTGGTACGTCCACAGGTAGTCGTTGGATCCGAAGAAAAGCACCGGGAACTCGCCGACGTCGTGCCTCATTCGCAGGATGTTCTCCGGAATGTCCTTCGGGTTGCTGACTTCTGCGGGCCACCATCTGATGCACAGCACAAACCGTGAGCATCTCCATATAGATGTTTTATTAACATTATCACTATATAATTAATAGCCGAGAACAAACACTGTTGTTGATAAACAGAACATTTATTCTCCTTATCGCAGGGGTGGAGGAAACTACGGCCCGGGGGCCACATCGGGCGGAAAAAAAAAAAAAAAAAAAAAGAGGAAAATGGACGGCCCGGGGTCCAAAGGCCAAAAATTTTAAGGACACATCGGGCCCCTTGGTCCTTTTAATCCGGCCCATCGAAGATTGCTACAGAATATTACAAATCAAACTATATCATAATTATAACTGCGTTCCTTTGACCTTGTCCTGCCATTGCCTGACGTTCCACCAGGTGGCGCATTGGGCACGGTGAGACATTGAGTATTAATATTAAAGCCTTTCATGTGTTTGTTTGGAGGAACATGGTGGTTTAGTGTTTAGCACGTTCGCCTCACACCGCCAGGATCCGGGTTCGAGTCCCGTCTCGGCCATGTGTGTGTGGAGTTTGTGCATGTTCTCCCCGTGTCTCAGGGGTTTTTCTCCGGGTTCTCCGGTTTCCTCCCCCGGTCCAAAAACATGCACGGTAGGTTGATTGGCACCTTGGAAAATTGTCCCTAGTGTATGAATGTGTGTGTGTGTGTGTGTGTGTGATGGGTTGGCATTCCATCCAGGGTGTATCCTGCCTTAATGCCCATAGACGACTGAGATAGGCACAGGCTCCCCGTGACCCGAGGGAAGATCGATAAAGCGCTAGAAGATGAATGAATGAATGAATGAATGAATGTGTTTGTCAAATTGTAAAAGTTAATGTTGCCCCTGAGCCAAAAACTTTGCCCACCCCTGCCTTATATGGAGGTGATGTATATCAGCGGTTAAGGAAGGTTGAGGGTTCGAGACCCGACATCGCCAAGCTGCCACCCTTAGGTCCTGCTCCAGGGGGCGCTGTATCACTGTATAATATCATATACTGTATACTGTATAGGCGCTGTATAATTTCCTGCTCCTGCACCCAAAAACATCTCCAGGTTTGGTGAGGAGACAAATATGGCTGGGAAAAAATTGTTCGTATAACGGTATAAGTGTGTAAGTGTGTATAAGTGTGTAAGTGTGTATAAGTGTGTAAGTGTGTAAGAGTGTATAAGTGTGTAAGTGTGTATAAGTGTATAAGTGTGTAAGAGTGTATAAGTGTGTAAGTGTGTATAAGTGTATAAGTGTGTGTGTAAGTGTGTAGTGTATAAGTGTGTAAGTGTGTATAAGTGTATAAGTGTGTAAGTGTAGTGTAAGTAAGTGTGTAAGTGTGTATAAGTGTATAAGTGTGTAAGAGTGTATAAGTGTGTAAGTGTGTATAAGTGTGTATAAGTGTGTAAGTGTGTATAAGTGTGTAAGTGTGTATAAGTGTGTAAGTGTGTATAAGTGTATAAGTGTGTAAGTGTATAAGTGTATAAGTGTGTAAGTGTATAAGTATAAGTGTGTATAAGTGTGTAAGTGTGTATAAGTGTATAAGTGTGTAAGTGTATAAGTGTGTATGTGTAAGTGTGTATAAGTGTGTAAGTGGGTAAGTGTATAAGTGTGTAAGTGTGTATAAGTGTGTATAAGTGTGTAAGTGGTAAGTGTATAAGTGTGTAAGTGTGTATAAGTGTGTATAAGTGTGTAAGTGTGTATAAGTGTGTAAGTGTGTATAAGTGTATAAGTGTGTAAGTGTGTATAAGTGTGTAAGTGTGTATAAGTGTATAAGTGTGTAAGTGTGTAAGTGTGTAAGTGTGTAAGTGTGTAAGTGTGTAAGTGTGTAAGTGTGTAAGTGTGTAAGTGTGTGTGTGTGTAAGTGTGTAAGTGTGTATAAGTGTGTAAGTGTGTGTATAATAAGTGTGTAAGTGTGTATAAGTGTGTAAGTGTGTAAGTGTGTGTGAAATGTGTGTGTGTATAAGTGTGTAAGTGTGTAAAGTGTGTAAGTGTGTAAGTGTGTAAGTGTGTAAGTGTGTGTAAGTGTGTGTAAGTGTGTATAAGTGTCTAAGTGTGTAAGTGTGTAAGTGTGTATAAGTGTGTAAGTGTGTATAAGTGTAAGTGAGTGTATAAGTGAGTGTATAAGTGAGTGTATAAGTGAGTGTATAAGTGAGTGTATAAGTGTGTAAGTGTGTATAAGTGTGTAAGTGTGTATAAGTGTGTATAAGTGTGTAAGTGTGTATAAGTGTGTAAGTGTGTATAAGTGTGTAAGTGTGTATAAGTGTGTAAGTGTGTAAGTGTGTATAAGTGTGTAAGTGTGTAAGTGTGTAAGTGTGTAAGTGTGTAAGTGTGTAAGTGTGTATAAGTGTGTAAGTGTGTATAAGTGTGTAAGTGTGTATAAGTGTGTAAGTGTGTATAAGTGTAAAGTGTGTAAGTGTGTAAGTGTGTAAGTGTGTTATAGTGTGTAAGTGTATAGTGTGTAAGTGTGTAAGTGTATAGTGTAAGTGTGTAAAGTGTGTAAGTGTGTATGTGTATAAGTGTGTAAGTGTGTATAAGTGTGTAAGTGTGTATAAGTGTGTAAGTGTGTATAAGTGTGTAAGTGTGTATAAGTGTATAAGTGTGTAAGTGTGTATAAGTGTGTAAGTGTGTATAAGTGTGTAAGTGTGTAAGTGTGTAAGTGTGTTGGTAAGTGTGTATGTGTAAGTGTGTAATAAGTGTGTATAAAGTGTGTATGTGTATATCCGTGTGTGTGTACTCAAGTTGTGTGTATAAGTGTGTGTAAGTTTGTGTAAGTGTGTACCGTGCGGTGGATTTTCGGACCTGTATCGGCCCACTTTGACCCACACCACTTCCTTGTAGTGCGGTTTCTTTCCGGCCCGGCAGTCGTTGCAGAACCAGCTCCCCTCGGGCATGTCGATGTGCAGACACTCGCGGTGGAAAGCGGCGGGACAGGACTCGCAGCAGAGCAGACTTCCTCCTGAGATCCCGACCGGAGAAATAAATAAATAAATAAATAAATACGTTTTCTTCCCAAACTCGCAGGAAACGCCACGCCGACCGACCTTCGGAGCAAACGAAGCACCAGCTGACGTTGACGTGCTCGTGGTTGCGGCAGCCCTTGCGCGGCGTGAAGTGGTTGGGACACAGGATGCTGTTACTGGACAAGACGACGCTGCCGGCGGGGATGCAGTGATCGCCGGTGTGGTACGCCACGGGACATCGTACGCAGTGGATCAGACGGCCTGCGGAGACGAGAACGCATTTCTCAACAGGAATTAACGTTATTAATAATGTCGTATTATCAATCGTCATCCTTCCCAATCAAATCCTATTAAAGTGCGCTGGCAGTAGCGCCGCACCATCCTCACCGCACCATCCTCACCGCACCATCCTCACCATCCGCACCATCCTCACCGCACCATCCTCACCGCACCATCCTCGCCGCACCATCCTCTCCGCACCATCCTCGCCACACCATCCTCACCGCACGCCGCACCATCCTCACCACACCATCCTCACCGCACCATCCTCTCCGCACCATCCTCGCACCATCCTCACCATCCTCACCGCACCATCCTCTCCGCACACCATCCTCACCGCACCATCCTCACCGCACCATCCTCACCGCACCATCCTCTCCGCACGCACCATCCTCACCATCACCATCCTCACCGCACCATCCTCACCGCACCATCCTCACCGCACCATCCTCACCGCACCATCCTCACCGCACCATCCTCGCACCATCCTCGCACCATCCTCTCCGCACCATCCTCACCGCACCATCCTCTCCGCACCATCTTCACCGCACGCCGCACCATCCTCGCCGCACCATCCTCGCCACACCATCCTCACCGCACCATCCTCACCGCACCATCCTCACCGCACCATCCTCACCGCACCATCCTCACCGCACCATCCTCACCGCACCATCCTCACCGCACCATCCTCACCGCACCATCCTCACCGCACCATCCTCACCGCACCATCCTCACCGCACCATCCTCACCGCACCATCCTCTCCGCACCATCTTCACCGCACGCCGCACCATCCTCGCCGCACCATCCTCACCGCACCATCCTCACCGCACCATCCTCACCGCACCATCCTCACCGCACCATCCTCACCGCACCATCCTCACCGCACCATCCTCACCGCACCATCCTCACCGCACCATCCTCACCGCACCATCCTCACCATCCTCATCCTGCACCATCCTCTCCGCACCATCCTCACCGCACCATCCTCACCGCACCATCCTCACCGCACCATCCTCACCGCACCATCCTCACCGCACCATCCTCTCCGCACCATCCTCGCACCATCCTCGCCACACCATCCTCACCTCACCATCTTCACCGCACGCCGCAACATCCCAACCGCACCATCCTCACCGCACCATCCTCGCTATAATGTCAATTTTGTGCTGAATAAAGAAAAATATTCTACCGATAACTATTTAATAAACAGGAATAGCGTGTGAGCGTAGCATGATGTAAACGCTTGACTTCTGCGTGTGAGTTAACGATGTAGCCCGACGCAACGTAGCCGACGTGAGCGTTTATACTTCTGCGTCGTCCTGCAGTGACGGTTCCCAAACACTAGTTGGCGCTGTTTGAGTTTTGGGGTTTCTGTTACAGTAACAATAGTGACATCCTGCAATGACGGATAATAAAACGGTGATGAAGAATCACATTTTTTTCTTCCACGTTCCTTTCGTCTGATTGGTCCACATCCACGCTAATTTATTCACTTTAAAACGGCGGTATGGAGGAATTACGGTGGAATACGTAACACAGCCGACCAATCACAGACCTCGCAGCTCGGCGTCAACGTGACACGGAGAGGTGTCGGGTTACGGCGTAGGGTTGGGCGTGCAGCACTACACCTCACGATACACACATACACACATACCCCCCCCCCCCCCCATCCCCCCCCCCCCAGAAGTGAACAGAAGTGAAGACCTTTATAAACGGAGGGGTTGTTGGGGTTGCCGATGAAGCAGGCGAGACACGCGTGGAGCGAGCAGCGGAAGCCTCGGTTTAAAGGCACTGAGAGGGCGTGGCCGGCGACGCATTCCACGTGGTAGAACTTCCCGCAGGCCGGGACGGCGCAGCGCCGCACGTCGTCTCCCGGCTTCTTACACAGGAAACATTCGTGCAGGCCTGGAATTCAAACGCGCCGCTAAGTTCAATTATAAAACATACACACACACATACACACACACACACACAGCGAACGTTAAGCCGCCGCTGTACCGCGGCAACTGTTCGAGTCGGTCGACGCCCACCGGAAGTGCACTGCTGACACAGGAACTTTCGGGCTGGAGGCTCTGGCGGACGGACGCACTGTGGGTGGAACGTTCTGCAGCACTGGCCTTCACACAGGAGAAGTTCTCCCTGTTTCTCACAGACCTACACACACACACACACACACACACACACACACACACACACACACACAGGAAATTCTTTAATGCTAGCACGTATGGAAAGAGAAATGTACTGTTAATACTTAATGCAGCATCGTGTCTAATGCGCCACCTGGTGGAACGGCAGGTCATTGCAAGACAAATGAATGCCGTCATAATTATGATTTATCATAATTATGATAATTATGATTCTGTAGCGATCTTCAGCAGGTCAGATTAAAAGGGCCGTAATTTGTCCAAACCCCTGCTCTAGATTATTATTATTACACCTAGTGGTCAAATATAGGAACTGCAAGAAATCTAATTAGAGGTCATTCGGGGGCGGTTTTCACTCTGTCACATGATCACACTCCGAACATTTTCCCTGTATGAAGAGCAGAAGAGAGAATAATAACATCCTCTAAACGACGCTAATGTGAAGTTTGTCAACAAGTAAACAACAAATCAGTGGTCAGGAAATGAGTGAGAAATAAACATAAACATAAACATAAAACTCCTGTGACTCTTCAAAGTCGCGTCAGATGTTTTCTGCCAATCTCATCACGCTCTTGCATTTGAATAATATTATATAATTACAATATTATAATTGTTATCTTTCAGAAACACATAGTAGGTTTGTTGATTAGATCTAATATTTAGATACATGTTTGTAAACAGCGCTGTAAGTGATGTACAGATCCGTTTCTATAGTAACGTTTATAAAGTGAATAATGTGCCAGAAATGCGTTTCTTTTCCCAAAATAAATATAAATATGGCTTTTTTCAACACCCTACTTTGTTTGTGACCCAGTTTTTGGTCTTGTGTTTGTATTTTGGCGAGAAGGAGATTTTGCGGAAACTTGGCAACCCAACTCAAATGATACACGTAGCCGAGCTGCATTCGCACTGTGCATCGAGCGCATCGTTTTTGCCATTAATGTTGCCACCAAAATGTTCGTAAACATTTCCCTCTCAGAAGAAACTGACCTGACAAACGCTGTCTTTCAGTATCACACCACTCGCTTTCTCCACTGAAAGTCTGTTATCAGACGGTTGGTTTTCTGCCTCGGGGGAGTCGTCTCCGCGCTCCAATGTCTGAATAACAAAGGAATATTTTTGGAGATACAATGAGGCATCTTAAAACCTGCACAGAAACTGTACAACGTATAAAAACAAAGCAGGAATAATAATAATAATAATAATAATAATAATAATAATAGGGGCACGGTGGTTTAGTGGTTAGCACATTCGCCTCACACCGCCAGGATCCGGGTTCGATTCCCGTCTCGGCCATGTGTGTGTGGAGTTTGTGCATGTTCTCCCCGTGTCTCAGGGGGTTTTTCTCCGGGTTCTCCGGTTTCCTCCCCCGGTCCAAAAACATGCACGGTAGGTTGATTGGCACCTTGGAAAATTGTCCCTAGTGTATGAATATGTGTGTGTGTGTGTGTGTGTGTGCCCTGCGATGGGTTGGCATTCCATCCAGGGTGTATCCTGCCTTAATGCCCATAGACGCCTGAGATAGGCACAGGCTTCCCGTGACCCGAAGGAAGATCGGATAAAGCGCTAGAAGATGAATGAATGAATGAATAATAATAATAATAATAATAATAATAAATAGACATGATATATTTCTTGAAAATAATGTGATTGATGTTTGCCGATGCAAAGCGCATCTCTGGGCGCGACCGCTTACAGCCTGGTCCCTTTAATATTTAACGATGACTTCGAAATGCGAGTTCGTTCCGAGCCCGTTTCCAATCCAGCGTTCCGACTCCCGTCGATGTGGCGAGTGGTTAGACATGTCACATGACCCTGTGTCCGAGTTTCGCAGATTTTTCACGTTTGCGGTTACGTCACATGATCACGACCGACTCCAGATTCGCAGATTTCCGAACGTGTGTGGGATTCGGGAGGTATATGATGGTGATCCACTCCGGACCCCCTACGAGTGGATTTGCCGTATGTGCATGTCGGACGCTCACAGGATGAACTGTGAGGCACAAAATCTCAACCCCATTCATTTTCTATGACAAAAAATTCCCGCTTTTTGGCCCCGGGTTCGGAATTCCACGGGGCGATTCCTTTTACAAGTAACAGCACGTCTCACACCATCGGGACGCACGATATGAGGGTATGATTCGTGACGAGATTATATCAGTGATGCTTTTGCAGACGTCACTAATAATCATTTCACACAGCGATCGCAGACTGACCTCGGATTCGGCACATTTTCCGTCCTTGGCTGTCTCAGTGTTAATCGCGTCGGGGTTCGGAGACGTGATTCCTGCCTCCGTCGCGGTGCTCGTGCATATGGACTCGCTGTGTTCGGACGTCTGCTTGCTCCTGCTTTTGGATTGGATTAAACCTACGTACAGTGGAATATAAGAAGGCCTGGTGAGTCTCACCTGAAAGAAACATGTGAGAGATCATCATATTCATAAATGGTCATTCTGGAGGATCTGTAAACACAAATAACGCTCCATTTATGAAATACATCTTTGTTAAAAGCTATTTAATGCGGATTTGAATTCTCAGATCGTAAAAGGGCAAAAAAAAAACATATCTGGGAAAATCGCTCCGTCCGGAGAGAGAGAGTGAATGTGATTGGATT
>JACRUU010000024.1:909813-927313 GCA_030449085.1 Kryptopterus vitreolus
TTAACAGCCTGTGAAAGACCATGGAAAGGCGGAGCATGAAAAAAAAACGAATCGCCAAGAAAGAAAAAGAAGGAAAGGAAAACGAGCAAAAAAAACCTTACCTTCCGTGAGGATTCGTTCTGCTTCCTGGGTTTCTTCTTAGTGGTGAAGATGTGATCGTACTCCTCTGTCCACTCGATCAGTCTTTTACTGGGCTTCCGGATGCGTTTCCTCTCTGGCCAAGACAAACTCAGAGTCACGACAGACATCAGGACGTAGAACGGATCTTACATTTACATTTGGGGTATTTAGCAGACGCCCTTATCCAGGGCGACGTACAAGAAGTGCTTTAGGTCTCGATCTAAGGATGAGATTCATTCAAGAAAGGTAAATCTTCTAAACCAGCGAGTCCAAAACGCTTTATTTCCCCGTTATTTACCCCGGAACCTTTAAAGTGTGTGAGATAAACTAAAACAATACGATCGCCATAAAAACTGTTTTTTTAGCGCAGAAAGTGGTGAAGAAGTTTTGAAAGCGTCATCGAAGCGACGCTCGCTGATGTTTGTGTTGTTGTTTATGTCGTTAGCTTTCAATTTAGCGCTAATGTATTACGTGTTAGCGGCCGGCGGGAAAATGGCGGGATTTTCTCGCTCTCGCCCCGGTCACATGACTTACCTCCATCCGCTACCTTCTTAAAGCGGATGGAGGTAAGTCATGTGACCGGAGCGAGAGCGCCCTTTAAGAAGGTAGTGGATGGAGGTAAATCATGTGACCGGGGCGAGATCGCCCTTTAAGAAGGTAGCGGATGGAGGTAAGTCATGTGACCGGGGCGAGAGCGCCCTTTAAGAAGGTAGCGGATGGAGGTAAGTCATGTGACCGGGGCGAGAGCGAGAAAATCCAGCCATTTTCCAAAATAAAACATCGTTCGGAATCAGAACATAAATAAATATGTAAACAATCCGAGTTATGCCCTGCGATGGGTTGGCATTCCATCCAGGGTGTATCCTGCCTTAATGCCCATAGACACCTGAGCGGTAAGTCATGTGACCGGGGCGAGAGCGCCCTTTAAGAAGGTAGCGGATGTAGGTAAGTCATGTGACCGGGGCGAGAGCGCCCTTTAAGAAGGTAGCGGATGTAGGTAAGTCATGTGACCGGGGCGAGAGCGCCCTTTAAGAAGGTAGCGGATGGAGGTAAGTCATGTGACCGGAGCGAGAGCGCCCTTTAAGAAGGTAGCGGATGGAGGTAAATCATGTGACCGGAGCGAGAGCGCCCTTTAAGAAGGTAGCGGATGGAGGTAAGACATGTGACCGAGGGCGACGAGCAGCCCTTTAAGTAAGAGGATGGAGGTAAGTCATGTGACCGGGGCGAGAGCGCCCTTTAAGAAGGTAGTGGATGGAGGTAAATCATGTGACCGGGGCGAGAGCGCCCTTTAAGAAGGTAGTTGATGGAGGTAAATCATGTGACCGGAGCGAGAGCGCCCTTTAAGAAGGTAGCGGATGGAGGTAAGTCATGTGACCGAGGGCGAGCGTTAGAGGAAGATGTGAGAGGAGAGCGGAGAAAATCCAGCCATTTTCCAAAATAAAACATCGTTCGGAATCAGAACATAAATAAAAACGTAAACAATGCGAGTTATGCCCTGTGATGGGTTGGCATTCCATCCAGGGTGTATCCTGCCTTAATGCCCATAGACACCTGAGATAGACACAGACTCCCCGTGTGGGGAACCACTAGGTGGTGTAGGAGGGAAGTGGACCGTAAGATCACAGGTTCAAATCCCACCACCACCATGCTGCCACTAGTGGGCCCTTGAGCGAGGCCCTTAACCCTGATTTGTTGTATGTCACTCTAGTGCTTTAGACAACATCGTACCTGTTGGGAGACTGGGAACCTCGCAGGCATTGGGACAGATGTTGGCGTTCACTTCAGGTTCGAACGCCGGTTTCTCGTCCGGAGCGCTTCTGATTTCCACCTGTTCGAATTTCTGCCAGCGTTTTTTAGGTACACATCCCAAAAAACTATTCTCCGAGTCCTCTGTGAAGACTTTCACCGCCGGGTTTTCTGACTTCGCATGTTCTGCCAACCGGGAAGGTAGAGAAATGCTACTAAGGCTCTTTTTAACGGCAGTTTTTTTGCTTTGATTGTTTTTTTTACCCGATTTCGGGACCAACGTGAAGTCCGGATCCTGCTGAAGGACACAAGCATTCATCGCCCTCTTATTCATTTTCCTTTGTTTGGATTTAAGGCTGGAACTCCTGCTCGGCCCAAACTTCTTCACACCAGACGCGTTTTTATCATCTTTAGCTTTTTGTGAAATGACGGACGGCTCGGATTTAATCAGTTTTTTTGCCGGTAACGGTTCCATGATTAAAGGTCGTCCATCTTTTTCTCGACTATCATGTATATCCTTTAACAGCATCAGGAAAGTGCTGTATTTGTAATTAGAGTCCGGACGCAACGTCGCCGACTTTCCGTCCGCCTCGTTTTCCAGCGACTTGAACGTGATCTCTTTCATGTCGTCTCCTTCCGGAATGTTTACGCGGAACGGAGACGGCGTGGAAAACATCGCCATACCGGTCCCCGGAATCTCTCGCTTCACCGCGATGGCGTCGGACGAAACCAAACATGATTCGTCTTCGGATTTGACTTTGCCGTTTTCCAAATCCGAAGGAAGAATTTGACACTTCCGATCCGCTTTCAAACCTGCGGAAATTTTCCTCTGCGGCTTTATTTTTCTCTTTTCCGAGCATCTTGTATCGCTTGTGTCGTCCTCGGCTTCGTTACTCGGCTGATGTTGTTTGAGGTCTTGGCTTGCGAGCGTCTGGAGCTGAGCGTCTTCCATCGCTTTCAGTGCTCTAGTCATCAATCGACTGCTGGCGGGAAGACAAACGACTCTGTTGTCAAGGGTTTTCTTGGGATCTACACACTGCTGCTCACATCCCGTGTCTCTGGATTTCAAACTTCCCGACTCCGGAATCTTGATCTTACATGACACTTTGCCAAAGGAGCAATTGACGGATTTAATTCCCGTGCGACTGAACCCGGCACTGCTCGGCCCTTTCCCAGCTTTGCTGAACCACAACCCGCCCTGGACTGTTTCTTTATCGCTCCGGATCGGGATTTGTCTGAGCGGGTGATCCGGAGCGGCGTTCCGCGGGACTCGGCCCTCGATTTTGGGACATCGGCGGATTTGGGGCACGGAGTCGATGTCGGAATAGGGATTGTTATCCACGACCTTTTCTTCGTTCGCCTTTGCGCAGACAAAATGGTCATTCTTTGGGAAAAACACATCCGAGGACGGTTTGGGTTTGTTTTTGCACCTCGGCTTGTTCGGAACGTTCTGGTCTTTATGAGAAATTTTCCCGTTGGCACGGCAGCCGTTTTCAGGAATCCCCAGGAGCAAGCGCGAGTTGTCTTCTAGACTTATCGCGACTCCATCAATCGAGCTCTTTTCATCCGGAAGATCGGAAGTTAAAACCGGCATTTTGGGATTATCCAGGAAATGCGCCTCGGCCTCGGCAACGCTGCAACTCCAGGAGCTCAGATAGCGCGTGGGAACCTGAAAGAGGAATATACAAAATGCATTTCATAATTAAGATGATTGTTCAAATGTTATAATGAGTAATAATGCTGTAACATGGTCTCAGACTGGTCGTACTCCTCTCTGTGGGCCGGGAAGGTTGTGAAACTGGTATTCGCCAACAAATATATGCATGGCTTTCTCCGAGACCCAGGCCTCTTCCTCGGGTTTCCCAAACGTCTTAATGTAATACTGACGGCTGGGATTATCGCTCGACTCTGACAAAAACACAGCACAGGACAAGGTCATGGAGGTCAAAGTGCACACTGAACTTCCTAATACCAGGCGGTATCAAAAAATATCGAGTCCGGATCCGTTTTTAGCGTTAATATGTGAATCCGGATTTTCCTACGTGGGAATTGAGATCACGATTCGCGACAAAAAATTTATTGCAATCAAGTATAAAAAAACAAACAAACACAGGATAATCAGTTAAAGTAAAAATAACCATGTAATAAACAGCACTAGTGTGTGAACATGACGTGATGTGAATGAATTTGAGTGAACGCTGTAGCCGACGCAACGTAGCCGATGCGGCGTGAGCGTTTAAACTTCTGCGTCGCTCTGCAGTGACGGTTCCCAAACACTAGTTGGTGCTGTTTGGGTTTTGGTGTTTTGGGTTTCTGCCGCAGAGACAATGGCGACTTCCTGCACTGACTTTGTAAAAGGGTGATGAAGAAACATAGCCTGTTTATATTTTCCCTTCCAGTGTAGGTTATAGTGTAGGTTATAGTGTAGGTTACAGCGTAGGTTATAGTGTAGGTTACAGTGTAGGTTATAGTGTAGGTTACAGCGTAGGTTACAGTGTAGGTTATAGTGTAGGTTATAGTGTAGGTTAATGGTAGGTTATAGTGTAGGTTACGTAGGTTACAGTGTAGGTTACAGTGTAGGTTACGCTGTATGTTAGGTTACGCTGTATGTTACGTGTAGTTACGCTGTAGGATACAGTGTAGGTTACAGTGTAGTTACGTGTAGGTTACAGTGTAGGTTACAGTGTAGGTATACAGTATAGGTACAGGTAAGTTACGTGTAGTAGTGTAGGAGGTACAGTGTAGGTTACGTGTAGGTTACAGTGTAGGTTATAGTGTGGTTAGTGTACGTAGGGTACAGTGTAGTACGTTAGGTTATAGTGTAGGTTACGGCGTAGGTTACAGTGTAGGTTATAGTGTAGGTTACGGTGAAGGTTATAGCGTAGGTTATGATGTAGGTTACTGCGTAGGTTACAGTGTAGGTTATAGTGTAGGTTATAGTGTAGGTTATAGAGTAGGTTATAGTGTAGGTTACAGTGTAGGTTACAGTGTAGGTTATAGTGTAGGTTACTCTGTAGGTTACGGTGTTGGTTACTGTGTAGGTTATAGTGTAGGTTATGGTGTAGGTTACTGAGTTGGTTACTGCGTAGGTTACGGTGTAGGTTACAGTGTAGGTTATAGTGTAGGTTACAGTGTAGGTTACGGTGTAGGTTACAGTGTAGGTTATAGTGTAGGTTACTGCGTAGGTTATAGTGTAGTTACAGTAGGTTACAGTAGGTTACAGTGTAGGTTATAGTGTAGGTTACAGTGTAGGTTACGTAGGTTATGGTGTAGGTTACAGTGTAGGTTACAGTGTAGGTTAAGGTGTATGTAGGTTATGGTAGTAGGTTACAGTGGTACCGCGTGGTGTAGGTTACAGTGTAGGTTACAGTGTAGGTTACAGTGTAGGTTACAGTGTAGGTTACTGTGTTCTGTGTAGGTAGTTAGGTTAGGTTAGGTGTAGGTTATAGTGTAGATTACAGTGTAGGTTATTGTGTAGGTTATGGTGTAGGTTATTGTGTAGGTTATAGTGTAGGTTATAGTGTAGGTTATGGTTATGGTGTAGGTTATAGTGTAGGTTACTGTGTAGGTTACGTAGGTTATGGTTACAGTAGGTTACAGTGTAGGTTACAGTGTAGGTTACAGTGTAGGTTACAGTAGTAGGTTACGTTACGTAGGTTAGTAGGTTTATAGTGTAGGTTAAGCAGTGTAGGTTACGGTAGGTTATAGGTTACAGTGTAGGTTACAGTGTAGTTACGTGTAGGTTACGGTAGGTTAGTTTAGGTTGTAGGTTACGGCAGTGTAGGTTATAGTGTAGGTATGGTTACAGGTTACGGTAGGTAGGTTACAGTGTAGGTTACAGTGTAGGTTATAGTGTAGGTTACGGCGTGTAGTAGGTTATAGTGTAGGTTACAGTGTGTAGGTTACAGTGGTGTAGGTTACAGTGTAGGTTATAGGTTAGTTACAGTGTGTATAGTGTAGGTTATAGTGTAGGTTACAGTGTAGGTTATGGCGTAGGTTATATGGTTACGGTAGGTTATAGTGTAGGTTACAGTGTAGGTTACGGCGTAGGTTATAGAGTAGGTTATAGTGTAGGTTACGGTGTAGTTATGTGTAGGTTATTGTAGGTTATGGTGTAGGTTATTGTGTAGGTTACGGTGTAGGTTATAGTGTAGGTTATAGTGTAGTTTATTGTGTGGTATTGTGTAGTATAGTGTAGGTTATAGTGTAGGTTACAGTGTAGGTTAGGTTAGGTTACTGCGTAGGTTATAGAGTCGGTTATGGCGTAGGTTATAGAGTAGGTTACAGTGTAGGTTATAGTGTAAGGTTACGGCGTAGGTTACAGTGTAGGTTACAGTGTAGGTTATAGTGTAGGTTACTGTAGGTTACGTAGGTTACAGTGTAGGTTATAGAGTAGGTTATAGAGTAGGTTATAGTGTAGGTTACAGTGTAGGTTATAGTGTAGGTTACGTAGGTTACAGTGTAGGTTATAGTGTAGGTTATAGTGTTTGATTAGGCAGTGTAGGTTACGGCGTAGGTTATAGCAGTGTAGGTTACAGTGTAGGTTACAGTGTAGGTTAGGTAGTAGGTTATAGTGTGTAGGTTACAGTGTAGGTTACGTGTAGGTTACGGCGTAGGTTATAGTGTAGGTCAGGGGTGGGCAATTATATTTTCCAAAGGGCCACATGAGAAACCTGAGGTGTGTTCGTGGGCCGAACCAACAATAACGTTGTTCAATATGAATTTTTTTCCTCTTGTAAAGAGTGTTAAATATCATCATGTTCATTAGACTACCCACTATCCTTAAGAATAAGGAGATTCTATTTAAGGAAAAGAAACAACAAAAAAAATGGCTGTATTTTTCCTTCATTTTTAACACTGAGCATACTCCAACAACGTCAGCGTTGCTGTGTGGTTATACATTCTTCTCGTGCGGCAAAGAAGCCGAAGAAGTTCAGCGGGCCGGATTAAAAGGACCAAGGGGCCGGATGTGGCCCCCGGGCCGTAGTTTGCCCACCCCTGGTGTAGGTTATAGTGTAGGTTACAGTGTAGGTTATAGAGTAAGTAATAGTGTAGGTTACGGCGTAGGTTATAGAGTAGGTTACAGTGTAGGTTATAGTGTAGGTTATGGTGTAGGTTATTGTGTAGGTTTATAGTGTAGGTTATGGTGTAGGTTATAGTGTAGGTTATAGTGTAGGTTATGTAGTGTAGGTTATAGGTAGGTTACTGCGTAGGTTACAGTGTAGGTTATAGTGTAGGTTATAGTGTAGGTTATAGTGTAGGTTATAGTGTAGGTTATAGTGTAGGTTACTGTAGGTTAGAGTAGGTTATAGTGTGTAGTTTATTAGTGTAGGTTACAGTGTAGGTTATAGTGTAGGTTACAGTGTAGGTTACAGTTATAGTGTAGGTTATAGTGTAGGTTACAGTGTGTAGGTTACGGTGTAGTTATGGTAGTGAGTAGGTTACAGTGTACTAGTTACAGTAGGTTACAGTGTAGGTTATAGTGTAGGTTATAGTGTAGGTTACTGCGTAGGTTACAGTGTAGGTTACAGTGTAGGTTATAGAGTAGGTTATAGTGTAGGTTAGGTGTAGGTTATGTGTAGGTTACAGTGTAGGTTATTGTGTAGTTTAGGTTTGTGTAGGTTACATTGTAGGTTACAGTGTAGGTTATTGTGTAGTTACGTTAGTTGTGTAGGTTACATTGTAGGTTATTGTGTAGGTTATTGTGTAGGTTACAGTGTAGGTTACAGTTAGGGTAGTTATTGATGCGTAAATCTCCACGCAGAAGTAAAAAACCGAATCAGCGTCGTTTAGAAATGAGATCGTAAATACGTATAGATCGTGATTTTTTTTTTTATGATTAATTGTGCAGCACTAGTTTACACTAAAGTACTTTATTTATCTACGTTTATCACCTTTAAAACCAGCGTTCTCCTGGAATGTGAAAAAGTCTTCTTTTTCACCGTCCGTGATTTTCTTTATCTCCAGAATTTCAAGTTTAATGCACATGATTATAACAGTTAAATGTTGAAACTTTTTAATTACGCCTCGTTTTGTGTTCATTAGATGTTGTAGGAAACTCACTAATGAATAACGTCTAACACTATTATTATTATTATTATTATTATTATTATTATTAAAATATATATATTTTTACTTATAATAGAATAGTTTTTATTTATCACATAAACATTACAGCACAGTGAAATTGTTTCTCCAGCTCGTTTGGAAGCTGGGGTCAGACATGACACAGCGCCCCCTGGAGTACAGAGGATGAAGTGGTTTTGTGGAAACCTACTTTTTATTCGGTGATACGTGTCCAGTGTAGGATCGCTGATGACGCGACATGGCCACCACGGTCTGCGGCTGAACTTGACCCAGGTAACTTCACCTTCGAGGAACTTTACAGGCGGAACAGGCTTCGGTTTCGCCTCCGTTATCTGCAAAATGTGAAAGTGTGGATCAGGAAACAAAACGTTAAAAAAAATAAACGTTCCTTTTATTTCTACACAACAAACTCCGTCATGGAACTCAGCGAAGATTTCCTCCCACCAAACCAATCTATAAATGTCAGGATGTTCCACTTTAAAAATCCTCCTTCAGAATAAAGAACAGATTTACATACAGCAGCTGAAATCCTATAAAACTCCACACAGATGTTTCTTCACTCGCAGGAGATGTTGTTGTTGTTGTTGTTGTTGTTGTTGTTGTTGATCACAGAGCAGTTCAGTAGGATTTAGGAGTGTGTGTGTGTGTGTGTGTGTGTGAGGCTGATCACATCATCTACATGTTCTCCATCACATACACACGCACACACACACACGCACGGACACACACACACACACACACACACACACACACACACACACCTTCTGCTTCTGATTTACCAAAAAAAAAACACTTTAAACAAAACACTTTACCAAAATAAAATACAAACCGGATTCCAAAAAAGTTGGGACACTATACAAATCATGAATAAAAAGTGAATGCAATGATGTGTAGGTGCCAACTTCTAATATTTTATTCAGAATAGAACATAACACACGAAACAAAAGTTTAAACTGAGAAAATGTACCATTTTAAGGGAAAAATATGTTGATTCAGAATTTCATGGTGTCAACAAATCCCAAAAAAGTTGGGACAAGTAGCAGTAAGAGGCTGGAAAAAGTAAATTTAAGCATAACGAGGAGCTGGAAGACCAATTAACACAAATTAGGTCAATTGGCAACATGATTGGGTATAAAAAGAGCTTCTCAGAGTGGCAGTGTCTCTCAGAAGCCAAGATGGGTAGAGGATCACCAATTCCCACAATGTTGCGCAGAAAGATAGTGGAGCAATATCAGAAAGGAATATGCATCTATCATCATCAACTGTGCATAACATCATCCAAAGATTCAGAGAATCTGGAACAATCTCTGTGAGAAAGGGTCAAGGCCGTAAAACCATACTGGATGCCCGTGATCTCCGGGCCCTTAAACGACACTGCACCACAAACAGGAATGCTACTGTAAAGGAAATCACAGAATGGGCTCAGGAATACTTCCAGAAACCATTGTCAGTGAACACAATCCACCGTGCCATCCGCCGTTGCCAGCTGAAACTCTACAGTGCAAAGGAGAAGCCATTTCTAAGCAAGATCCACAAGCTCAGGCGTTTACACTGGGCCAGGGATCATTTAAAATGGAGTGTGGCGAAATGGAAGACTGTTCTGTGGTCAGACGAGTCACGATTCGAAGTTCTTTTTGGAAATCTGGGACGCCATGTCATCCGGACCAAAGAGGACAAGGACAACCCAAGTTGTTATCAACGCTCGGTTCAGAAGCCTGCATCTCTGATGGTATGGGGTTGCATGAGTGCGTGTGGCATGGGCAGCTTGCATGTCTGGAAAGGCACCATCAATGCAGAAAAATATATTCAGGTTCTAGAACAACATATGCTCCCATCCAGACGTCATCTTTTTCAGGGAAGACCCTGCATTTTCCAACAAGATAATGCCAGACCACATTCTGCATCAATCACAGCATCATGGCTGCGTAGGAGAAGGATCCGGGTACTGAAATGGCCAGTCTGCAGTCCAGATCTTTCACCTATAGAGAACATTTGGCGCATCATAAAGAGGAAGGTGCGACAAAGAAGGCCCAAGACGATTGAACAGTTAGAGGCCTGTATTAGACAAGAATGGGAGAGCATTCCTATTTCTAAACTGGAGAAACTGGTCTCCTCTGTCCCCAGACGTCTGTTGAGTGTTGTAAAAAGAAGGGGAGATGCCACACAGTGGTGAAAATGTCCTTGTCCCAACTTTTTTGGGATTTGTTGACACCATGAAATTCTGAATCAACATATTTTTCCCTTAAAATGGTACATTTTCTCACTTTAAACTTTTGTTTCGTGTGTTTTGTTCTATTCTGAATAAAATATTACAAGTTGGCACCTACACATCATTGCATTCACTTTTTATTCACCATTTGTATAGTGTCCCAACTTTTTTGGAATCCGGTTTGTAGTTTGTTCTTCAAGTTTTCTATAACGCAGTGTTACAATGCAATTATAATATTATAATGTTATAATACAGTTATAATGTAGTTGTAATAATGCAGTTATGTCATAATGTAGTTATAATGTTATAATGTAGTTATAATGTTATTATGCAGTTATAATGCAGTTATAACATTATAATGCAGTTATAACGTTATTATGCAGTTATAATGTTATAATGCAGTTATAATATTATAATGTTATAATACAGTTATAATGTTTTAATGTAATTATAATGTAGTTGTAATAATGCAGTTATGTTATAATGTAGTTATAATGTGATAATGCAGTTATAATGCAATTATAATGTTATTATGCAGTTATAATGTTATTATGCAGTTATAATGTTATTATGCGGTTATAATGTTATAATGTTATAATGTTATAATGCATAATGTTATAATGCAGTTATAATGTTATTATGCAGTTATAATGTTATTATGCGGTTATAATGTTATAATGTCATAATGCAGTTATAATGTTATTATGCAGTTATAATGTTATTATGCAGTTATAATATTATAATGCAGTTATAATATTATAATGCAGTTATAATATTATAATGCACTTATAACGTTATAATGCAGTTATAACGTTATAATGCAGTTATAATGTTCTAATGCAGTTATAATGTTCTAATGCAGTTCTTGTCAGCGTTTGCAGACGGCGTGTCAGACGTGTTGCTCCACATTACGTCTAAATTTCTTCTTATAATCATCTCCACTTGATGTAAACCAAACAGGTACAATAATAAATCGAATGTAAAAATCTGTTAAAATAAAAAATCTAAATAAATTTTAGCATATCCTTACTACATCAATTCTACGTTTACTACTATATTATTATTATTATTATTGTGTGTGTGTGTGTTTTTGTTGTGCTACTGGACTCATGACTAAGTAAACAAACGTTCACTGCATTTCACCACACGTATGTAATGCGCTTTATACAAACACGACCGTCATGAACTCGTGAATTAAGATTCAAATTTCATGCTAACAATGCCAGTTATGCTAGTCACCTGAGATCTAAGTGAAAATGTCCATCATGGAGACCCAAAGCGGCGTCTCAGCGCCACAATAATATGTGTAATATCTCCTGCTATTATCACTTTATTAACGCGCTTTATGGAACATTTACACAGAAGTGCGGAGGTTCTTATAAGGGTTTTTCAGACGATGTAATAATAACAATAATCAGGGCAGCGACAGCGAGTTTCTCTTTGGTATTACGGATGTAATGTTGCTTGGGTCGAACTTAAAACTGCACCGAAGTGAAAGGATGATAAGGGGAACTTGCCGTGGTGACGTCATGACGCGGGCCCTGCGGAGCTCCCGGATCCGTCTCGCCACGCTCCGACTCTTCCTCATCCCGTTTCCTCGACCTGCAGGTCTTCCTCGCGGTTTTGCTTTTAGACGGATGATGATTTCTATCCAAAAATCCACATTTCTGCTTTAGACCCGACGCGTCGTCGTCCGTCGGCCGGCTAGACGCCTTTTCAGGCAACAATCTCGGACCTTCATCTTCCTCGTCATCCTCGAACAAAATCGACTCAAAATGTAAGCTGTTTGCGAACGGACTGGACGAATCGAGACTGAACGCCGGACTGGGAGGAGACATGCGAGTGCTATCGTCAGTTCTAGAGTCGGGAAAAGCCGTGTCCATGTTTTTGTACGATTCGGGAAACTTAAAGCGCCATCGGGTCAACGCCTTTCTCGTTTCTCCATCCGCGTGGATTCTGAATCAGATCCAGAAGGTTCCTGACGGAGGTTTCCCAGCGTCTCAGTGTATCCTGCGTTTTTTGGAAATGCAGAGATTTGGCGGCTGAGATTGAGGACGAGGTCCTTTCCCGACGGCTTCCGATGATCCAGGCGTCCGTATCGTCTACGCTCGTCTGGAAAACACAATGATGAAGATGTTACGGTGTGACAGAAACATCTACCTTCTTTTATATTTATTCCTTTGTAAAATGCCAGTACTTTTCACACACACACACACACTTATTTACACCTGGGGAACATCTACACTCTAAAAACCGCAAGTCACTTATGAAGCTATCCAGCTGACCTGCACGAACGGTGAATGTTTACCAACTATTTATAATATTCCTCAAAGAATCGTCAGTGTAACTCTCAGTGTAAAAGTCAACGTGTGTGTGTTGTTACTCCAGACGCTCCGAGAATCCCTGAGGAAGTTTCCTCGCTGAACTCAATGGGAATTCCCAGTCAAAGTGGAGATTCTTTTCCACAAGCTGAACTGATGTAAACAACACCCTGAGAATGTCAACAAAAACAACAAAACAAAACAAAACAACGGCCACCAGGAGCATGAGAAGAACGTGCAAGCGCGGTAAAATCCACACAAACGCAGGTGTGCAAAAGTAACCGCGTACAAGTGTCTTCCTGCTAAAACCTGATTTTTACATCTTCATCTGTGGTCAGGATCTCACACACATCAGAAAAGGTCAACACACACACATCAGATCTCACACACATCAGAAAAGGTCAACACACACACACACACACATGGCACAGGGTTCACAGCAGACCTCAGGTGGAGGAGAAAAACCTTACAGTGCTGAGGAATATTCGGCATGGACACTGCTCTGAACATGCAGGAAGACGTGTGTGTGTGTGTGTGTGTGTGTGTGTGTGTGTGTGTGTGTGTGTGTGTGTGTGTGTGTGTGTGTGTGTGCAGCCGCCCTTGCGTGCTCCTTGGCGCACATGTATGACACACTCTGCCGACGAATGCGTGCGAGCCTGTCATCATCCTTCAGAGGAAGTGCATTAGATGATGATGATGATGATGATGATGATGATGAAGTTGTTTTGTTGTTTTTGTTGTTATTTATTTTTTTGCGATGCGGATGTCGCACGTCGGCGCGCGCGGGCGCTTTGGAAAGGCAGCTCGCTCGAGGTTCTTCTTCTTCCTCTTCTCATGGACGTTTAGCCTCCTCGTATAGCGTTCCTCATAGTCCTCTCACACACACACACACACACACACACACACACACACGGTGATCAACGTGCGCCGTTATTAACGAAATGCGTCCAAAAAATCTTACCATTCACGGTCTCGCACGCGCTCTTGGACCTACATGCTCGATACGGCCTTTTTCCTCCAAAGCAATGAGTGTGTGTGTGTGTGTGTGTGTGTGTGTGCGCGCGCGCGTGCGTGTGTGTGTGTGTGTGTGTGTCTCAGCAAATCTTCATCAGGAACAGCAGCACCGGACTAGGCCGAGAAACCTGAGAGCATAATTCTTGACAGTGAAGCTAGCGGCCCCTTTCTAAACAAAACACACAATCACACACACACACACACACACACACAGCGCCACCGGAACACGTTACCGGGGGCTGTTACTTTCCCTCCATTGAAACGGCGATGGTTTCTTCTCGGCGTGTCGACCTGCCCCCGGTTGTGTCTCGAGCCCCTGCCTGTGTGTGTGTGTGTGTGTGTGTGTGTGTGTGTGTGTGTGTGTGTGAACAGCCAATCCGTCGCGGCTCCGGCTGTCCTGCGCTACATTTGTTACTTTAACACTTCCTAAAACACACACACACACACACACCTGCCCCGTGATGATGATGATGATGGTGCTTCACACAAACACACACACACACACACACACACACACTACAACGCTATACACCTTTAAAAAGTGCTTTGATGTCGCGTCATCAATCAGACCCACGCGAGTCCACGCGGCTCACGTTTGCGCGTGCTTATTAAGATCATGCGTGTTTTTGTTTGTTTGTTTGTTGTTTGTTTTATACGCGGGATGCACGTTGGTTTCGGTTCTATGAGGTTTGGGTTTTGTTTGTCTGGACGGCGTTTCAAAATGGAGTCTGAACCCGAAACAGGCCACAAAGTGTTAAACATCACGAGAAGTCCACGAGGCTGGAGTGGACACGAAGCAGCGCGAGCGCCGTGGAAACGACATCAAAGGTCGAAGGAGGCCATCTTGTCCAAGCGCGTGGAAAAAAAAAACTCGCCATCGTGTGTAAACAAGGGATTTTAATCCATATGCACACACACACACACGGATATATATAAATGCATAAAATGTGTGTGTGTGTGTGCGCGCGTAAAATGCACAAAGACACGCACTTCCTAAAACGCCTCCAGAATGAATTTAATTTAATTGCCCACGGTCGCACGCGTGGGTGTGTTTCCCCTTCCACACACACACACACACACACACACCCTCATGCCCCACGACCCCCCCCCTCCTGCCCTCCTGCACTTTGTCTTTAAGGAGGTGGGGAAACGGAGGAAACGCCACCGCCGGGCTCCATCTTTCCCCTTTCAACCATCAACACACGCAAACACACACACACACACACACACACACACACACACACAGATTAAAACGTTTTCTTGGGTTTATTTGAGTTTTTATACCTTTAAAAAAAAACTTTAACCATTGAGTGAATTTCTGCTGTTTTATCTCCGGAGGTGTTTCTTTTAAACAACTGCATTCCATAATCCTATAAATTAGTTTAGATGGCAGTTTTGGTTTGATGTTCCCCCTGGTAACACACACACACACACACACACACACACACCACACTGTAAGAGAGATCTAGTGCGCCACCTACAGTGTGAGATGCAGTACAATAGTGTTTCACATGGTTTAGGCCTGTCACACCGACTACCTGTTTGACTAAACAGCGCCTCCCGTGGAGGAAAATGATACTACAAGGATAAATTGCACTTTGCTAGTGGTGCTTGGAGCAAGAATCACTATTATAATCTTGTTTAATACAATATTCCAGTTTATTCCACACTGTCAAGATTTCTGTTCACAGATTTGGACGAGGATCTCACACTGGTCAGGACAGTTCTGTGGCCAGGACGAGGGAGGAAGTCATTCGGTAATGGCCTTGACAGTGTGTTGTAACAGTAATGGATGGATCTCAATATAAACCTCCTCCTTGGACTTTCCTCCTGTCCTCAGTATACACCACGTCATCTGCACCATCTCTCACCACGTCTCCAAAACCTCCCTCGAATAAAGTCATTTTTACTGAAGCAGTTACTCAATCATCTCGACTGGTTCCAGTTTCTCACAGTAAAGGACCAAATTAACGATTAAAGTAAAAATAAAAATATGGATTCACATTAGCAGTAAAAATAGTTATTGCATATGTAGTAAATTATTATTATTATTATTTCACTGAGATTATGTCACATCATTTAGTCACATCATATCTGATCAGAAAGATCGGCGTTAAAATGTATTATTAAAATGTATTATTATTTATTAATACAGGTCCATTTTATCCATAGTTTTACCATCCATAAAACTGATAGTTTTTCCGGCTTGAGGTCCGCTGTCGTTACAAGAGCGGCCTCTAGAGGCGAATCACTAACACTACATGCTGCTTGTGAAACTCGTGAAACTGCGCGCTGCACCGAGACTGCTATAATATATTTATAATTTTTAAATATTAATTATATTTATGAATGAATATATTTGTATTTATCTCATTATTAATGTTTTTTAATAATAAATTCAACAACTTCTTTTTGTACCTGGAGGTTTGTTTGGTGTTGATCCAGTGTCCACTGTAAAAAACAAACCAAAAAAACAAAAACAAAAAAACAACAGCAAATAATCGATTGATTAATCAACCAAGCTATTACTATCACTAAAATCCACTGACAGTCCATCATTAATTATGACTAATTATTAATCATATTCATCTTTCCGACACACACAATGAAGTCAGTTTATTGATTTCAGCAGCAATTAATATGAAAAAATGTCATTATCATATTAATAATGCTCTTTTAATATTTAATATATATATCATTGTTTCTGTGTGGCCTCACCGGGGTTGAAGATGCTGTGATGTTTATCAGGGGTGATGAAGGATGAAGGATGAAGACTGGATTAGAAATGAGTGAATTATTGGGAGTGATGAAGGAGTGATGAAGGAGTGATAAAGGAGTATTGAAGGAGTGATTAGGGAGTGATGAAGGAGTGATGAAGGATGAAGGATGAAGACTGGATTGGAAATGAGTGAATTATTCAGAGTGATGAAGGAGTGATGAAGGAGTGATGGATGGGTGATGAAGGAGTGATGAAGGATGAAGGATGAAGACTGGATTGGAAATGAGTGAATTATTGGGAGTGATGAAGGAGTGATGAAGGGGTGATGAAGGAGTGAAGGAAGGTGGAGGAAGGTGGAGGAAAAGAGGAAGTCCGCTGTGGAGGTTTATGGATGTGGTGAAGGTGGAGGAAGGTGGAGGAAAAGAGGAAGTCTGGATGTGGTGAAGGTGGAGGAAGGTGGAGGAAAAGAGGAAGTGGAGGAAAGGAGAGGAAGTCTGGATGTGGTGAAGGTGGAGGAAGGTGGAGGAAGGTGGAGGAAGGTGGAGGAAAAGAGGAAGTCTGAATGTGGTGAGAGTGGAGGAAGGTGGAGGAAAGGTGGAGGAAAGGTGGAGGAAGGTGGAGGAAAAGAGGAAGTCTGGATGTGGTGAAGGTGGAGGAAGGTGGTGGAAAAGAGGAAGTCTGGATGTGGTGAAGGTGGAGGAAAGGTGGAGGAAGGTGGAGGAAGGTGGAGGAAAAGAGGAAGTCTGGATGTGGTGAAGGTGGAGGAAAGGTGGAGGAAGGTGGAGGAAAAGAGGAAGTCTGGATGTGGTGAAGGTGGAGGAAGGTGGAGGAAAGGTGGAGGAAAAGAGGAAGTCTGGATGTGGTGAAGGTGGAGGAAGGTGGAGGAAAAGAGGAAGTCTGGATGTGGTGAAGGTGGAGGAAGGTGGAGGAAAGGTGGAGGAAGGTGGAGGAAGGTGGAGGAAGGTGGAGGAAGGTGGAGGAAAAGAGGAAGTCTGGATGTGGTGAAGGTGGAGGAAAGGTGGAGGAAGGTGGAGGAAAAGAGGAAGTCTGGATGTGGTGAAGGTGGAGGAAGGTGGAGGAAAGGTGGAGGAAAAGAGGAAGTCTGGATGTGGTGAAGGTGGAGGAAGGTGGAGGTGGAGGAAAGGTGGAGGAAGGTGGAGGAAAAGAGGAAGTAAAGAGGAAGTCTGGATGTGGTGAAGGTGGAGGTGGTTGGTATGAAAGATGCAGATGGATATCACAGTGATGGAGAATTTGATCTGTTCTGAGGTTTCTGAGGAGACACTG
>JACRUU010000024.1:934813-971335 GCA_030449085.1 Kryptopterus vitreolus
GTCAGACATTACTCTGTATTGCTCCGCATGTCAGACATTACTCTGTATTACTCCTCATGTCAGACATTACTCTGTATTACTCCGCATGTCAGACATTACTCTGTATTACTCTGCATGTCAGACATTACTCTGTATTACTCCTGCATGTCAGACATTACTCTGTATTGCTCCGCATGTCAGACATTACTCTGTATTACTCTGCATGTCAGACATTACTCTGTATTACTCCGCATGTTAGACATTACTCTGTATTGCTCTGCATGTCAGACATTACTCTGTATTGCTCTGCATGTCAGACATTACTCTGTATTACTCTGCATGTCAGGTCGTTCCATTGTTTGCATCCGCACGAATTAAAAGCAAAAAAAAAAGAGGAAGTGTTGAGGACTTTGTAAAGGAGCGTTTTTGAAGTGAAGCCTCTTGTACGGTGAGAATGGAAGCAAGGTGAATAACACACATCGGGAACTCGAGGATCCCATTCTTTCAAGCAAGAGGGTCAACTTTTTCAGACATTTTGTTAGGGAGGGGAAAATGTGTGTGTGTGTGGTGTGTGTGTGTGTGTGTGTGTGTGTGTGTGTGTGTGGAGGAGGTGGGGGCACCCGGAGGTCTTCAGGGGCCCAGGACCTGTTCTTAATGAGAAATTCCTGGGGATTTGTAGGGGTGCAGAGGTCTTCATTTTCTCACTGCGTACCCACGGGCCAGTTGTAGCGGGAGGTGCGGGCTCCATTCGAGCCTCTGCGGGACTGAAGGAGCGAAGCGCCATTGAGATGGCAGGAAGAAGAGAGGATAGTGCTGGTGAAAAGTGCTGGAGCGGGAGGGGGGGGAGGATAGAAAGAGTAGGATTATGTATATGAGCCGGGGGCTCTGAGAACAGCTTGCCACCACCCTCGACAAGGGTGTGGAGAAAAGCAGAAAGGGCAAGAGGTGGGGTGGGGGGGGTGCGGGAGGGGCGGAGGCGGTGGTAGTGGGTGGAGGATGAGGAGGAGGTTTGCGGCTCGGTGAATGTGGCCAAGCTTTTTTGGAAATGCGGCAGCGTCTCTCCAGGAGCTATTTCTCCAAGTGTTTAATTAAAGGAATAACCAAGGCGAGATGAGAGGCTTGATGTGCAGCTGGGAGCCCACTGGCCTCAAACCAGAGGCTTGATCTGGACATTGTGTGAGGAACTCAGCGGAAAGCGGGAACAAATAAACCCACACTGGTTGGATGACAGCTGTCCGAGCCGGGAGACCAAGTCCCCCTCGGGGGAATCTGCCCCAAAGGTGCCCGGCATGTGGGCTGGAGCCAGGCGGTTTGATCTGTCTATGTGTGAAAGTGAGAGTAGATGGACAGATGGACAATACCCACCATGGGGTACGCCGCAAACAATTCGCCCCAGTCCACTATTCAGGACAATGTGCATTTTTACAGAAGGGGAAAAAAAAAAGAATCCTTGCAGATTAATTTGAGATCTATTATACAGCGGATTACCGCAGAGGATCTCCTGTTGCACTCAGATTGACTCCTTTTGCATGTGTGTGTGTGTGTGTGTGTGTGTGTGTGTGTGTGTGTGTGTGTGTGTGTGTGCATTCGATCTTTGCTTCATCATAAAGACCATAAAGAAGTTCCCTTCTGAAATCAATTTCTCCGCCTGGTCATAAATCAAGCTCTAACACACGGGACTGAAGAGGAAACGATGGTATGGACGTTTGAGAAGACGTCCAGCGCTGACTCAGGCCCGTCCCATCCTTGATGTGCGACCTCTGCCGTCTGGGCAAATAAATAAATAAATAAATAAATAGGGGGCCGACCTGAGGGCCCGAAGATGAACGTGTGTCCCCTGGCAACAGGGCTGTCCCAGTTGGACGAATCTATTTAGCTACTGCCAGAGACAAACGCCAGAAATCTCATCTGGCTCGGGGATGAAGTGGCCCGGGGACGGCCGCACTGCGCTCTTGGCAATACTATAAACATCCCATCGTTCCATGTCAGACGCTTGGCACGGGAGAGGCGAAAGCGTACAAAACAACAAAATTAAGTGGCGAAGATGTCTTCCGCCTGTGAATCGGAGCGCTCCAATTAATTAGTTTATTAAGAAGAGGGACGGAGAGAAAAAAAACTAAACCACATGATGGAACCTCCAGACAGATTTAATGTGTATTTAGGGGCAGACAAAAGCCACGACCATTCGTAAGTATAGAGAACAAGTCGGTTTTGATGGCAATCGAAGGGTTTAATGAGGGATAACCACATCCAACCCCCCAAAAAAAGCTCTTTCCAACCTGATGTGAGCTCCTGATGATAAAGAGGCACGGTTGGGTTCTGGCTGGATGGGTATTTTATTTGGGGGGGGAGGGGGAGCAATGGTTTTGGGGAGAGGACAAAGGCGTGAAATGGTGCTTGTAAAGGACGGGCCCCGGCCCCCGCATTGAGATGTCAATCTCGGCCGGCTTTGTGAGACGAAGGCTGTCACTGAGCTGGAGATGCAGAACGATCCGAGAGCGTCTCTCCTTCTCAGGTTTACGGATTCAGAGCGAGACGCAGAGACGTCTTTACTCGCTCGTAAACCAACAAAGTCTACAGTGTTGTGTTTGGACTTATTATCTCAAATGTGCGCGTAAATACACACAAGATCCACTTTTTCCTGCCGCAGGATTATTAAGGTGGAAAAATATGAGCCCAGTAGTGACTTTCTATGAGGCCCTGCTTATAGCCAGCGTGTGACCTAGCTATTGTGTGTGTGTGTGTGTGTGTGTGTGTGTGTGTGTGTGCAAAAGAAGGACAAAGATGTCACAACTTTCTGTCAAGACATGAGGACTGGATTGATAGACAGTGAAAAAAAAAGACAAAGACACCGGGTGTGGGGGAATGAGTGAGAGACGGACAATGTAGACGTCCCGGCTGGGGAAGTCTGGAGCGGAAACAAATAGACAGGAGGTGGAGAGACGTACGCACGCAAAGAAAGGAGAAAAAAAAACCCACTATGGTGATAGAGACTTCATTCATTGCCTTGGCTTTATGCAAATGTGTGTATTTGACTAATGTAAAGATGATATTTTGCCATGCAAATGTGACATTTCAAGTCCATTTGTTTGCAAGTGATAAGAAAGACAAAAGCTGACAAATATATCATTGTGGTGACGACAAACGAGGGACACGAAAATCATTCTCATGTATTTATTGTTTATATTCTGTGTGCTTGTTGTTGTTTTGCTGTTTTGTGCCAAGCACACGGATCCAATGGTGAAAAAAAGTGTTTCATGATTGCAAAGTAAATAATGAATGTAACTCTTTTATAATAGTCTAATCTCGTAATTGCATTACTTTTTTTTTTTTTTTTAAACTATAAACGTTTGCATGTGACAGAAATTTAGATTTATAAGATTTACATTTCAAGGTAATTGTTTAATTGGAGAGTTAATAATTGGCGTACACTCCAATTATTTACGTGTGAAAATGAACGCTTATTTTGATGTAAATAATTATTTTGTAATGAATTATGTGAATTGTGTTTCTGCACTTAAGGCTTGATCACATTGTTTGTAAAAGCGCTTGTGTGTTGTGTAGGATTCTTGTGTTGGAGCAGGGGCACGGTGGCTTAGTGGTAGGCACGTTTGTCTCACACCGCCAGGGTCCGGGTTCGATTCCTGTCTCGGCCATGTGTGTCTGCTCACTCTCACTGCTCACTCTCACTGCTCACTCTCACTACTCACTCTCACTGCTCACTCTCACTGAACACTCTCACTGCTCACTCTCACTGAACTCACTCACTGAACACTCTCACTGAACACTCACTGAACACTCTCACTGCTCACTCTCACTGAACACTCTCACTGAACACTCTCACTGAACACTCTCACTGCTCACTCTCACTGCTCACTATCACTGCTCACTCTCACTGCTCACTCTCACTGCTCACTCGCACTGCACACCATCACTGCTCACTCTCACTGCTCACTCTCACTGCTCACTCTCACTGCTCACTCTCACTGCACACTCTCACTGCTCACTCTCACTACACACTCTCACTGCTCACTCTCACTGCTAACTCACTGCTCACTCTCACTGCTCACTCTCACTGAACACTCTCACTGAACACTCTCACTGCTCACTCTCACTGCTCACTCTCACTGCTCACTCTCACTGAACACTCACTCTCACTCTCTGAACACTCTCACTGACTCACTCTCACTGCTCACACCACTCACTGCACACTCTCACTGAACACTCTCACTGCTCACTCTCACTGCTCACTATCACTGCTCACTCTCACTGCTCACTCTCACTGCTCACTCTCACTGCACACCATCACTGCACACTCTCACTGCTCACTCTCACTGCACACTCTCACTGCTCACTCTCACTGCTCACTCTCACTGCACACTCTCACTGCTCACTCACTGCACTGCACTCACCCCTCACTCGCTATTCACTCACTGCACACTCACTGTTTACTCACTGCTCTCTCACTCTCACTGCACACGCTCACTGCACACTCGCCGCTCACTCACTGCACAATGCACTGCTCAATCACTTCTCACATGCTGATAACTCACTGCTCGCTCACCGCTCACTACAAACTCGTTGCACACACTTTGCACACTTACTGCACAATGCACTGCACTGCCGCTCACTCAATGCACACTTGCTACACACACACACACACACACACACACACACACACACACACCTGATTCAACTATTAGTCAACTTTAGATTAATAATTTTTGTTCTAATTGCGTATATAGATTTTTAGATAGATATATATGGATAGATAGATAGATAGATAGATAGATAGATAGATAGATAGATAGATAGATAGATAGATAGATAGATAGATAGATAGATAGATCATAGATAGATATATACATGTTTGCATTTGTTTTTAAATAAACCAATAAACAGCTAACATGTTCCTCTTGGAGGTCGTTCCGTCCCATGTCTCGTTCCACACCTGTGTTGTTTATCATCTCGATTTTCCTAATGTGTAAATAAAAATAATAATACCCCCCCCCACGTGTCTATCCTCTGAAGTTCTGCATATTTTTGGGGGAAAGGCTACTTTCAAATGTTTGCAGTTCTAATCGCTAATATTGAACATATCTCCCAGGTTACATTTGATCACTGATTCGGGATCAGTAGAAAGTGTGGATTTGACTTCTCCAGCGCTGCAGCAGGGATTAACTCTCAGACACATCAGGTATCTCCATTCAACGTCTCCATTCAACGTCTCCATTCAACGTCTCCATTACAGATCCGGACGGTTGACTGGTTCTTCCATTGTGCAGCTCCTGGAGATTCTTTGAACGGCGATTGCAGGGTGTTTAAAGCGTTTTAATTGTCCCTTTGTGCAAAACTACTCCACCATTTCGTGAGGTTTGTTCAGAGAAACACACCCTGAGGTTATAGTCACGTCTCTAATGTCGGCCTTTATTGGGTAATGAAGCCTCTTTTCAAATACAAGCCAAAGCAACCAACTTTTATTTATTTAAGGTTTTTTTGTGTCTCTTTTAGGGTTTTTTTAATATATAACAAGAAATTTCACGAATAAGATTCGCTTCCCTTCAAATTTCAGTTTCACTTTAGTTGTAAAAGAAAAGGTTGGTGAGATTGACGTTTGTGTTTCAAAAGTTAGACAGAAATTCGTCTGTTTTTGTTTTCATGACGACGGGAAAAAACGTCTATTTCTCCAGATGGCCTATAAAACTATTTCAGATTCGCATTTTAAATAAAATTGGCCACACCACTTTTTATTTTGGCTCCATAACTCAGGAAATGTCAAGAATATATGAGGAGGGGAAAAAATATCCAGTAAACCTCTTTTTTTTTCTTCTTCTTTTTTTTCTGGCATGAAGTTTTACTGCCTTGTTGGCTTTCCACAGTTTGCATTCTTTGTGACAAGACTTTGTTTTTTTTTTTCACTCCGACATCATTCTCAGATGGCATTCCGAGTATAATAAATCAAAGTGCAGGAACTGTGGTCTGCATTCTGTGTGCCTACTTTTAAAAATGGAAGATCTATATTTTTTGACCGAGGATTTAGCGAGCGGCATATTTGTTTAAACTGGAGTGAGTGATGTGGTTGAGGGAAATCAGGAGTAAACCGTGGTATTTGGCCACAACCCCTTTTAAAGGACAGGTTTTCTATCCGGGGACACTGCGATCCTTTTTTAAGGCCCGGCTTTTAATAATCCGTCCTTCCGTCTGTGTGTAAATAACGGCGTTCTATAGCGGAGAATCTGCAGAAGTGATTTTCTGCAAAAAAGGGCAAAAAATTATATTTTCTTTGACAATCTGCAAAGAGAACTCAGATCTGAAATGATCTCCAATATCATTTCATCTTAAAAATATTCAGTGCTTCATCATGATGCGAGCATAAAATCTACTGTTAAATCTAGCATAAAGCTAGCATAAAATCACTATATTACCGTATGGAACCTTACACAAGCGCATCGCATTCCCAAATCCGTATTACGCAATAAAGCGCATTTTTACTGAACGCAATAAAGCGCTTCCGTATAACCTAAACACCGTATCACCAGTTTATATGGAAAAGCAACCGGAACACAATTCTTAAAGGAGCCACGTCCCATATTTTACACTTCAAACCAACACTAAACAAATAAACATTGTCATTAACAAGTAATTACTATTAAAAGTTTCCAGAGTAAAATAAATAATAAATAATCAATAATGTTATTAAAGGGAGAAAGTTTGAGTGAAATGTATATAATTAGAACATCTGTTACAGTTATTTACATTATTACAAACATGAAAAGTATTTATTTATGCTACATTGTTAATGTGGGATTAAATATTTAATCAAATGACGGACCTAAGTAATAATAATAATAATAATAATAATAATAATAATAATAATAATAACATTAATACATTTACGGCATTTGGCAGATGCCCTTATCCAGAGCGAATTACATCTGCACAGTTGAGGGCTAAGGGCCTTGCTCTAGGGCCGACTAGTGGTAACATGGCGGTGCTGGGATTCGAACCTCCAACCATCCAGTCCAGAGCCCAATGCCTTAACCACCAAGCTACCACCTCTCTATTATATTAATAATAATAATAATAATAATTATTATTAGTAGTTAGTAGTAGTAGTAGTAGTATTAATAGTATAAAAATACTAGTAATTATAATAATAATAATAATAGTAATTATTATTATTCATTCATTCATTCATTCATCTTCTACCGCTTTATCCGATCTTCCCTCACGGGTCACGGGGAGTCTGTGCCTATCTCAGGCGTCTATGGGCATTAAGGCAGGATACACCCTGGATGGAATGCCAACCCAATCACACACACACACACACACACACACACACACATTCATACACATTCATACACTAGGGGACAATTTTCCAAGGTGCCAATCAACCTACCGTGCATGTTTTTTTGGACCGGGGGAGGAAACCAGAGAACCCGGAGAAAAAACCCCCTGAGACACGGGGAGAACATGCACAAACTCCACACACACATGGCCGAGACGGGAATCGAACCCGGACCCTGGCGGTGTGACGCGAACGTGATAACCACTAAACCACCGTGCCCCATATTATTATTATTATATATTATAAAATTATTATTATTATTATTATAAAAATACATAATAATAATTATAATAATAATAATTATTATAATAATTATAATTATAATAATAATAATAATAATCCACCCATTAACAGGTGTCGTTTTGATTTATTACGGCTTAATGACCTAATTTTTGAGCGATTTTATTATGTCTAAGACATGTTATTATTGTCTTTATCAGGTGTTTCGTAATTCTGTAAATGCGTTTGATGAAAGTGTTTTACTGTTTTTCCATTTGCTTTGGCAGGTTTAGTAAAGATGAAGATCGTGTTCAGTTTGTCTCATTAATACGGTAGAATATTTTCTTCACGTAAACATTCGTCATCGTGAAGTTGCTACAATTCTATATTATATATTATATTATCTACAATTGATTATATATTTCACGCCCAGCTGATGAAGAGCGATCTGCTGACCGCTCATTGTTCGTCCTCGCATGACTCGCTCTGTGGAACCTGTCCAATATGTTAATTGTCCTCCATGCCAAAGTGAGTGTGACGGCTCGTCTGCCCATTCAACACGTCCCCTCCACTAAACCCGGCCGTTTCGAGCTGTATTCCTTTCTGCTCATGGACTTGAGAGGTGCTTTTTACACCCCAACAGCTGGGAAATTTTCAGCGCACGAAGATTAATGCCAGAATAGAAGGATGAACAAACAGAGACGAGGCGAGAAAGTGGCCGTGCTCTCAGAGCTTAAGCAAACAAAGATGGCTGATGAGTGCAGCGAGAGGTTACGCCGCCTCATGCACGCTCGGAGGGTTCGTCACGTCCCGGTGATCGCGGGAGCTTCCAAGGTCCCTTCGTTTTTTTTTTTTTTGTTTTTTTTTTTTCTGCTGACACCAAATCCCCCCTTCCCCCACCCCCAATGCCCCCACACTGCCCCCCCTCCCCCGGATGTTTAGAGAAGACGAGTGAGCTGGCGTTTGTTTGGGGCTGGACCTGAGAAAGCAGTGCTAGTTTGTTTTAATTACCCCCATGCTGGCACTCCGTTCCGGGCCCCGTATGTGAAAGCTGGCTCTCACCCGTCTCCGTGCCATACAGGGGTCAGCAACCGGCTAGAGGTCCTTAAACAAAACACTCAATCAGGAGCTCGAAGATTTAACGTTGACCCTTCAAATGTTCTGCGTATAAAAAAATCCTGCTTTAAAAAAACCTCCAAAGAGAAAAGAAATCTTACTGCAAAATGTCCTCAAATGTTTTTAACATCCAAAAACAGATCAAAATACAAATCCAATGACCTTCATTAAAAGTCAAACGCCTTAAACGACCGTCTTTTTCATCTCGACGATTCAAATTTCAGTTTCGTGCCACAAATTACACCTAAATAGAATTAAATAAAGATATCATTTGAGATAAAGAGAAAACTAAATATTCAGAGTTGACGTTTCAGATCATTTATTATTATTTATTCAACTCCGAAAACTGACAACGAGCAAAAATGACGAATCATAAATAGAGAGAAAAAATCGCTTTTATCTTTGATACTCAATAAAACTAGAAATTAAAACTAAAAAAAAGACTTAAGCAGTTTTCTGGTTATATTATTGCTAACAGATCAGCTTTATATATATATATATATTATGTATATATATATATTATATATATATAATATTTATGTATATATATATATATATATATATAATATATATATATATATATGTATTACAGTGGGACACGGTGGTTATCACGTTTTCGCCTCACACCCACCGCCAGGGTCCGGGTTCGATTCCCGTCTCGGCCATGTGTGTGTGGAGTTTGTGCATGTTCTCCCCGTGCCTCAGGGGGTTTTTCTCCGGGTTCTCCGGTTCCTCCCCGGTCCAAAAACATGCACGGTAGGTTGATTGTTGCACCTTGGAAAAATTGTCCCTAGTGTATGAATGTGTGTGGTGTGTGTGTGTGTGTGTTTTGTGTGTGTTTGTGTGTGTGTGTGTGTGTGTGTGTGTTGTGTGTGTGTGTGTGATGGGTTGGCATTCCATCCAGGGTGTATCCTGCCTTAATGCCCATAGACGCCTGAGATAGACACAGACTCCCTGTGACCCGAGGGAAGATCGGATAAAGCGCTAGAAGATGAATGAATGAATGAATGAATGAATGAATGAATTCAGTTTAAATGAAACTCCTTTTGAGCAAAATTTCACTTGAAACAAGTCACAAATTGAACGTGCAAGAATAAAGTGAATTATACAAATAGAATGTTAATAGAACTCATTTTTACATTAACACTGGATCGAAATATTCTTATATCAACAATCTCAAGAAAGGATCGAGTTTTATTTATTTGGGCAAGGCGTTGGTGTCTGGACCAGAAGGTTGCAGGTTCAAATCCCAGCAACACTTTTGTTTGGTTATAGGATCTGATAAAATGTATTACCAACTACATTAATTTATGTTAGTATTAAGAATTCGTTCTCATTTTACTTTTACAGATTTTTGGCCTGATTTTAGTACATTTTAACTGCACGAATATTCTTTTATTATTTATAATTATATTTATTTTTTGCAGGATTATGAGTAATTACTGTAGATGTAGGATTGTCAAAAAGAACTGATATATAACATTTAAACCACGTAGCAGCGGTAAAGTAAATTATATCCAGTAAAAGTAAAAGTGCCGAAACGTCCCCGTAAGTAGAAGTTATTTGCAGTCAGATGTATATAAGTACCCAAAGTGATTTATGGTCTATAAAGTTATCATTTTTGCCAAATAATAAATATAGAATGATATTAATGACTCGAACGCTGATCAAATTCAACTACAAGGCCGTCATTTCTTCCTCTCTGGCCTTTGATGTAGGCGATCAGTAAACACCACGAAACAGGGCGCCACCTACGTTCAGTAGCGTGCAAATGCGCAGGAGAAAGGACATTTTCCGCACATACATCATGTCAGTTTAACATGGCTTGTATTTGAAGGAAGGATCCGTTAAAGGCGGCGAGAGAAATCCCAGTGTGTAAAAGTTAAAAGCCGTAGCGAGGAATTTACAGAAACACTCCCGAGGACTATAAAGGAAACCCGAAATATTCTATTATAACCTGTCATTTGATGGCCGTAAAGGCGGTTATTACGTACGTGATTCGGTCACGGCGAGCGCAGGGGGGGTCGGGGACGGGGTGTGTGTGTGGGGACCGGGTTACGGGGGTGTGTACCTGTCAATCTAAATGAACAGGAAGGTACCAGGAGAAGACGTCAAAATGGTGAAGAGTCTCACAGCTGCTTCCTGCCGTATAGGAGCAGGTCAGGGAATGGAAGATGTTTACTGTAACGAGAGAGAGAGAGAGAGAGAGAGATATGGAGAGAGGGAGGAGTCATGTATGGTAAACTGCATGAGTATTGAGAGAGATGGAAGTGGTTAAAAACAATCCCATGTGAGACAAGAGTGTAGTGTTTTGTTTTTTAGAGAGAGAGAGAGGGGGAGAGAGAGAGAGAGAGGAGAGAGAGAAGAGAGAGAGAGGGAAGAAAAAATGTTTCCTGGTTTTAAGTGAATGTGACTATTACTGAGGTATTAATGTCTGCAGATTGCATGTTTGTTCCTGCCCCCACATCCGCCCGCACTTCTCCATCCACAGCCGTGAAATTGGGACCATGTGTTTTTCGTTGCGTTTCCAGTCCAGCAACAAGACACAGGGCTGTTTTTCTTTCTCATTCCTCCTGCCGGAACTGTGGGCCAGAGAATACTTTACACAAACCCCCCCTCCTCCCAACCTACCCCTCACCCGTAAACCCCCCCCCCCCCACCCCAAATCCCACTATCCCTACACACACACACACACACCCACACACACACACACACACACACACACACACATACATATAAATAACATATAATATTTTAATCACAGTTTTTCAAATATAGCATAAATAAATACGTTTCATGTCTATAAATAACTGTAATAGATGTTATAATTATATACTTTTCACTCAAAATGTCTCCCTTTAGTAATATTATTATTATTTATATTTATTTTACTCTGGAACTTAATCTTTTAAATATTAATTTCTTGTTAATTACAATGTTTATTTGTTTAGTGTTTGGTTTGAAGTGTAAAATATGGGACACGTGGCTCCTTTAAGAATTGTGTTCCGGTTGCTTTTCCATATAAACTGGTGATACGGTGTTTAGGTTATACGGAAGCGCTTTATTGCGTTCAGTAAAATGCGCTTTATTGCAGTAATACGGATTTGGGAATTGCGATGCGCTTGCGTAAGGTTCCATACGGTAATACGCTAATATAGTGAGGAGATCGTTACCTGTTTGTAATGCGCAGTTCATTGGGGGCGTAATTCGGAGAATTTAGGAAAGCTTTGAGTGGGTGTTCTGCTGACTACGACGTTTATTTATTTATTTATTGTTCATGTTATAGTAAGTTACACTGCGTTATAACACCTTAGAACTGTTCAAATCAATTTGTGTTAACGTGTTAATAAGTCTGACACATTAATATATAATATATATATAATATATATATATATATGATAAGGATATGAATGATGTTAATAGTGCTAGCAGGTTAAAGTCACTGGTACTGGCTGTGTGTGTCATTATGACGAGTTAATGAAGTGGTGATGGGAGTACGGTTGCTTCTTCACAGTCTACAGGGTTTTATTGCTGTGACTCCCTCTGCTCGAGACGGACGTGATGAGGGGAACGCAGGAACACCGCCAATTCCCAGTGAAAACTCATATTCATTCACACATGTGGGATTGATAAGGTTTCTTCTTTTCACCTCTGACCTCTCACCCCTCCACAATTCCTCTCTCTCTCATCCCTCGCTCACTCGCTATCTCTCTCTCTCTCTCTCTCTCTCTCTCTCTCTATCCTCAGCCTGTATTTTGCTTTCACATGCCTTTTATAAATCTCTGATGTTTTCCTTCTTCCGTTAAAGACTTAATATCGCGTAACAATAACACGGAAGGCGTTGAAAGCGTTTATCGGAACGCCTCCCTACCGTGTGTTTTTTTTTTTTTTTTTTTTTGGAAAACATGCGGTTTGAGAGCAAGAATTCAGCCAAGCCCGAAGTTTTTGTTTTGGAATGTTTGTCGAGCTGAAAAACGAGTCGTTGTTTATCTGGGAAAGAAAATAAACCCTAAACGGGAAATAGAGCCGTAACATCTTCATCAAACAAACACAAAGTCGATCTGTTCATTAACGGAAGGAACGACGTAAACCAACTCTTTTACTTTGATTATTTTATATAAACATTCCCTCCCTCCGAGTTTAAATCTTTATATAATAACGGTTCTTCCATTTAGGATTCCAGGAACGGTTTAGAAAGTAAAATAAATAAATAAATGTCCTCATTTTACTTTACTTTCTTTTAACTGTTTTTATGTTCATTTGCAGATAATTATAATATAATATAATATAAATATATATAATAATAGAGGCACAATGGCGTAGTGGTTAGCACGTTCGCCTCACACCGCCAGGGTCCGGGTTCAATTCCTGTCTCGGACATGTGTGTGTGGAGTTTGTGCATGTTCTCCCCGTGCCTCAAGGAGGTTTTTCTCCGGGTTCTCCGGTTTCCCCCCCCGATCCAAAAACAAAAATTGGCACCAAAAATCCAAAAATTGGCACCTTGGAAAATTGTCCCTAGTGTATGAATGTGTGTGTGTGTGTGTGTGTGTGTGTGTGTGTGTGTGTGTGATGGGTTGGCATTTCACCAGGGTGTATCCTGTTGATGCCCATGATCCTGCCTTAATAGACAACAGACTCTCCCCGATGACCCGAGGGAAGATTGGATAAAGCTTGAATGAATGAATGATGAATGAATGAAGTTAACTTGTGATGAATCGCACGTTTTCACTGTAGCATAAATAAATACATTTCATGTTTGTAATAATGTAAATAACTGTTATAATTCTATACATTTCACTCAAAATCTCTCCCTTTAATAAAATTATTGATTATTTAATATTTATTTTTAATCTGGAAATTATTCTGTTAAATATTAATTTCTTGTTAATTACAATGTTACTCACATAGTAATGCACACTGCGTTATAACATGTTAATAACATCAGTGCTGTTTTATATATATAATATACACATGCATGTAGTTTTGCAGTGTTTGTAATGATTGTGCAGTAATTACACTTTAATGTGAGATAAAATTCACAATGGCGTTATCTCCCCAATATCTGACTTTCCCCTGATAAACAACAGGTCACTTCAGGGCTTCTGAATGGTTTCACTGATGCGGATATGAGATAGCGAGCGACTGACCCGGTCTCTCCCCCGACGCTCGCCACATATACGACCTCTCCACCTGCGTAAACAGCCACGGCCGACTCGGGAGCCACACTAAAGAGCGCACACAGCCTGGAGCTTTAGAGCCGGCAGAATGGTGGGTGTCAATTCTCCCCAGGAACCTCCTGCTATCTGAGGGGTCAAGTTTGTTTTTCCTACCAGGGGGGCCGTCAGGGTGGGTGGGGGATTGTGCTGTTGACCGAGAAGGACTGGAGGATCCATGGAACGTTGAGGAGCATCAGCGGTGTGGGATTATTGTGGTGGAGGAGGAATGGATCATGTGGAGGAGGAATGGATCGTGTGGAGGAGGAATGGATCGGGTGGAGGAGGAATGGATCGGGTGGAGGAGGAATGGATCGGGGAGGAGGAATGGAGGAGGAATGGATTGGGTGGAGGAGGAATGGATCGGATGGAGGAAGAATGGATTGGGTTGAGGAGGAATGGATTGGGTGGAGGAGGAATGGATCGTGGAGGTGGAGGAGGAGGATGGATCATGTGGAGGAGGATGGAGGAGGAATGGATCGGGTGGAGGAGGAATGGATTGGGTGGAGGAGGAATGGATCGTGTGGAGGAGGAATGGATCGTGTGGAGGAGGAATGGATCAGGTGGAGGAGGAATGGATTGGGTGGATGGAGGAGGAATGGATCGTGGGTGGAGGAGGAGGATGGATCATGTGGAGGAGGAGGAATGAATGGATCAGGTGGAGGATGGAATGGATCAGGTGGAGGAGGAATGGATCAGGAGGAATGGAGGAGGAGGAATGGATGGAGGAGGAATGGATCAGGTGGAGGAGGAATGGATCAGGTGGAGGATGAATGGATCAGGTGGAGGATGAATGGATCAGGTGGAGGATGAATGGATCAGGTGGAGGAGGAATGGATCAGGTGGAGGATGAATGGATCAGGTGGAGGAGGATCATGGAGGAGGAATGGAATGGATCAGGAGGAGGAATGGAAGGTGGATCAGGTGGAGGAGGAGGAATGGAATGGATCAGGGGGAGGATGGATCAGGGAGGATGGAATGGATCAGGTGGAGGATGAATGGATCAGGTGGAGGAGGAATGGTGGGTGTGGAGGAGGTGGAATGGATCAGGTGGAGGAGGAATGGATTGTGTGAAGGAGGAATGGTTTGGGTGGAGGAGGAACAGATTGGTGGTGAGGTGGATGTGTGTGTGTGTGTGTGTGTGTGTGTGTGTGTGTGTGTGTGTTTGGGTGGAAGGTGTGTCGGTGAAATGAACTCCAGGTTGGCATGAACACACGTCCTGCCTCTTAAGCTTATCTCAGTGACTTCATGACTCAGTCTGGACGACTTCCGAGGCACGAAAGACGTGACGTTAACTGCTGTCGAAGAGAAAAATAATACTTAAAATAACACTTAAATCATCATCATATATAAATATAAATAAATAAACAAATTAAATAAGTGAAAATAACCGTTAGTTAATAAAAACACAAGAAAAACAGTATCTTGTATTGTAGGTATAATTTAAAATAAAGAAAAATATTGTATTTAAATCCTTTTTTTTTCTGTACGAAACGTCACTTCTCGTTTAGTCACGTTTTAATTCTCTCCATAAAAAACGTATTTTTAAAATGAATAAATATTGGATAGAAATGATTAAAGTAAAATGTTACCCGAGATTAATTACCATTAAAAGTGTTATTTGAGGACTTTTTTAAGATTTTGTTTTTAAGGTATTTTTTGTTGATTTTTGTTTTTCTGAAGTTGATTTATTTACTTTACTTCCTGAACGCTGACAGTTCATTGGGTTAATACTCGGCTGTGACGCGTCATAAAGGCTCCTGTTGCTCCACAGGAAGTCGTGGCGTCACCAATAATATTCTCCTGGCAGTTTTAGCGCGTCTGTCTGTTCCACTCGTCCTCACCGCCGTCTTTCACACTTCAGACGTCATAAAACGTTTACAAGAGAGGTGCAGAACGGAGAACAATACCAATGAATAACAGAACACAGCATACGCAGAGGGGGGAGAGAGAGAGAGAGAGGGGATAAGAGAGAGAGAGAGAGAGAGAGAGACAGAAGGAGAAATAGGAGCGAAAGAATCGGCGAGCGAGAGCAGAGGTGCGGATAAGAGTAGTGAGAGACGAGAGAGAGAATAGAGAGGCCGCAGACGAGAAGACGAGAGACCTACCGGGGGAGCGAGAGAGAATAATTAAGCGAGAGGACCCCCCAACCTCAGATCCCCCTCTCGGGAATACGGGAAAAGAGCGAGAGAGCAGGAGAGACTAAGATAGGGAAGAGAGAGAGAGATAATCATCGAGAGAGAGATAGAGAGCAGCTGTTTCCTAGAGTCTCTCGAAATCGAGAAGAGTCTGAATAACTAGGGAAGAGCCAGAGCGACGCTAGGGAGATAGAGAGATGGCGTGAAGAAATAGAGAGGAGAGGGGGCTGGGAATAAGAGGCGAGAGAGAGAGAATAAGAGGGAAGAGAGAGAGAGGGAATAATAGAGAGAGAGAGCGAGGGATTCGATAGAAGAGAGAGAGGGGGAATAATAGCGAGAGAGAGAGAGAGAGAGGAGGGAAGCCCCCCCTAATAATATAAGGGGGGGGGGAATAAGAGCGAGAGAGAGAAGAGAAGAAGAGAGAGGGAATATATAGCCTGAGAGGAGAGGGGGAGGCTCGAAGAAAAAAAAAAATGTAGAGGAGAAGAGAGAGAGAGAGAGAGAGAGAGAGAGAGAGGGAGAGATAGAGGGAGAGACAGAGAGAGAGAAAGAGATGAGAGAGAGAGAAAGAGAGGCGAGAGAGAGAGAGAGAGAGAGAGAGAGAGCAGAGAGAGAGAATAAGAGCGAGAGAAGAGAGAGAGAGTGAGAGAGAATTCTGATGTTTAATCACCTGAGTAAAAGCAGTCATCCTCCTGCAGGTTTGTTTGTTGTTGTTTGTTGTTGTTGTTTGTTTGTTGTTGTGTTGTCTCACCTCTTGGCACTGAGCAGTGGGGGAGAACCTCTGATTTGTTCCTCAAAGGGACGAAAGCGAGATCAAACACTGACCTGCTTTTCTTCCTGTTCAGCGACGCATTCGTTTATCAGGAAGAAATATTTAATATATATATATATATATATTATATATATATATATATAATATAAATATTTAATCCTTTAATCGTCCAATCAGACGAAACACATCCGAACTCGCGCGTTTACTGCGCACATACACCGTACACCTATTTATTTACTTATTTACTTGTTTATTTTCTGCTTGAGATCTTTTTCCATTCACGTTCCTACAAGGCATCAGTGCGCAGGGAGGAGGGGGCGGGTCTCAGGATCGGGAGGTTGTGGGTTCGAGTCCCGGGAATTGCCGAGCTGCCACTGTTGGGTTCCTTGAGCAAGACCCTTCCCCCTCTGTGCTCCAGGGGGCGCTGTTTCATGGCTCTGACCCAAGCTGTGATATACTGTGATATGTTTATATAACGTTGTTTATCATTGTTTATCACTCATAAAACAAATAAATCTAAACACGTTTTTACTGAAAATGACTTTATATTTTAAAGCCGTATAAACTAAAGAAAACGTTCAGGAAGATGAAACATATTTAAGGTTTTGATTTGAAACATTATATATTATTCACTATTAAATGGCAAACTGTAAAAACCTCTAAAAACAAATCCTGTCAACAGGAAAACAAACAACAACATCGATCTTATTCTGAAGTACAAAACGAGAGAATTGATGAATAAAGTGTAGTTTTATCGCTTTGCCTCCTTCTTCTCTGATCTTTACGCGATCTTTAGCTGCAGGTCTTCTGGTGACATTTAAAATTGTTTTTTTATTGTGTTTTCTCGTATTTTATACTGTTGGTAAACAATGCTGGCGGGCGGCATATTATTGATTTTATGACATTTATGTCATTTATTATTGTACAGCTGCTTTGACACAATCTCTATTGTTAAAAGTGCTATTTAAATAAATAAAGGTGACTTGACTTGACGTAGACTGATTTTCCCACCGGGCCGGACTTTGGACGTGCCTGCCTTAGAATGTCAATATCATAAAGCGCCACCTAGTGGACAAATAAAATCAATCAAATGTAACCAGTCCTAGCGCTTTATCCGATCTTCCCTCGGGTCACGGGGAGTCTGTGTCTATCTCAGGCGTCTATGGGTATTAATGCAGGATACACCCTGGATGGAATACCAACCCATCTCACACACACACACACACACACACACACACACACACACACCACACACATTCATACACTAGGGACAATTTTTCCAAGGTGCCAATCTACCACCTACCGTGTGACATGTTTTTGGGACCGGGGGAGGAAACCCCCGGAGAACCCGGAGAAAAAAACCCCTGAGACACGGGGAGAACATGCACAAACTCCACACACACATGGCCGAGACGGGAATCGAACCCGGACCCTGGCGGTGTGAGGCAAACGTGATAACCACTGTAATTTACACAACGTCCGAAAAAAAACACCTTTATTTGGGTGTTATTCTGTCTGACATGGAAGCACATGGTCCCGCGCTGGAGAAGAAAGTGCTCTTTGTTGGGAAACACATGAGATTAAATTGGTTTTCTTTGGGTCCTGCCCTCGCCCTGTTTATCTTACATCCTATCCCGTTGCTCGGATAATCGCCTTAAAAGCCTGGATTGTGTTTTCCTTTGCCATAGAAATGACATTGCAGGATAAATAGAGCGGGCGATCAGCGGCCTAGGTCCACGGTGCGAGCCAGGTCACCCCAACTTTTCACAGGCGCTATGAAGGGCTTCCTTTCAGCTGGGGAGATACAGGTTGTTTTCCCTGCGTCCGCCACCACACTGCGCTTCACATCGCTGCGTCTTTCCTCGGAAACACGTATCTACAGTTATGGTTCTAATTAAGCCAGATGGAGACAGACAGACTGCCTGTTGCTGGCGCTGTTGTACAAAATAAATAAATAAAAATAAACTCCTCCCGCCCCTCGCCAAATCCCTCCTCCTCCTCCTCCTCCTCCTCCTCATCTTTCATTCTAAGCCTTTTTTATACGAACGTAAGGCATTTGTTTGCTGTTTTGTTTGTTGTTTGACCACATCGTCTAAACATTGTATAGATTCCACGCCAAAACTCAAACATCCTCCTACTTTCTCAGTCCACTATCTCGCTTTTTCTCTACACCCCTGTTGTGCATCAAAGCCCGGCCCTTATCTTCCCCCTGAGGGGCAGCTCCGGGGAGGTAGGTGAGAGGACATACCACGGCTTATCTGAATAGGGAAGGCCAGCGTGATAAGCCTCGCTTTCCCGGCTCATCTGGCTGCCTGCTTCTTACTGACCTCCACTCACGCCTCCCCCCCCCCACCCAAAACCTCCACCTCCACCTCAGCGCTATTTCATGGGCAACACCAGGCACTTAGGTCATCTGTGAACCTTGTAATCAGTCAGCCTCCAGTCATTCAGAAAGATTTCTGCAAAGGTTAAGAGCCTAGAATTCCTCCTGACCCTTTTTCTTCTCCTGGAATCCAGCCGAGCGTTCTTATCACCCACGAGAAAGTCTGCGTCTGCACCTAAAGTCTTATTTAAGGCCAATGAAGGACAGAAAGAACAGACCAGAGAACAGTATTTAAGAAATGTACTTTATTTACTCTGCTTTTGGCTTTTCTCGAATTTTAATACATATAATAATAATAATAATAATAATAATAATAATAATAATAATAAGCAGAAAGAAGAACAGCAACAAACTTTATTTTATATAATATTTCCATATAGTGCCTTTAAAAGTTATATTTCAAAGGGCTTTCCAGCATAGAATTAATTAAAATAAAAATAAAACAAACTAATAATAATAATAATAATAATAATAATAATAATAATAATTTTATAACATTTTTTTCCCAATATTGCCTTTAAAAGTTAAAAGTTACATCTCAAAGCACTTTCCAAGCATAGAATTAAGTACATAAAAATAAATAAAACTAATAATGATGATAATAATGCCAAAATTAAAAGTAGTAGTCAATAATAATAATAATTAATATAATAATATAATAAAGTAATAATCATATAAAATAATATAATAACTTTTTTATATTATATTTTTCATATAGTACCTTTCAAAGTTACATCTCAACTCAACTTTCCAAGCACAGAAGTGAAAATTAAAATAACTAAAATAATAATAATACTAATAATAACCAAATAAATAAATAAACAAATAAATAACTAATACTTTCCAAGCACAGAATTGAAAATAAAAATAACTAAATAATAATAACAATAATAATAAATAAACAAATAAATAACTAATACTTTTCCAAGCACAGAATTGAATATAAAAAATAAAAATAATAACAATAATAACAATAATAATAATAATAATAAAAAAAAAAATAAATAAATAAAATAAATAATAACTTTCCAAGCACAGAATTGAAAATAAAAATAACTAAATATAATAATAATAAATAATAAATAAACACATAAATAAATAATACTTTCCAAGCACAGAATTGAAAATAAAAATAACTAAAATAATAATAATAATAATAAAATAATAATAATAATAAATAATAATAAATAATAATAAAATAAATATAATAATAATAAATAAATAAATAAATAAATAAATAATAAATAAATAAATACTTTCCAAGCACAGAATTGAAAATAAAAATAACTAAAATAATAATAATAATAATCTTTAAAACAATTACTTTCTTTTTATTGGTGCACTGAATAATAACGTTTCTTCTACTTGTGATTTATTATAAATGACCGACTTCTCAACATCTCAACTCAAAAGGTCAAAGACTTTACAATATATTCTTTAATATCTTCCCTAATTTCATCGAGTTATAATTCATCTCTCCTGCTCCATCACCTCCGGCTCTCCCGGATTTCTTTATCTCGCCCCTGATGGGATTAGGAGCCAGCTCGTCTCCCACCGTATCCCGCTTCTCCCCAGCAGGTCTGATAAAGCGGCAGTGAGTAATAAGGAGGCGGTGCTGAGGGGATCCCGGAGGCCTGATATCAGACGAACACTCGCTCCCTTTCTGATAAAACGTGCCGTAACACTCGAGAAACATCAAAACATCAATACATCCCTTTTAGTGTGTTAATGCTGCAGACTCATGCATTCTCCCTCAGCAATGTACAAGCACACTGCAGAGTCCTAGTGTGTGTGTGTGTGTGTGTGTGTGTGTGTGTGTGTGTGTGTGTGTGTGTGCAAAAAATCTCTGCATCCTAAACAAATCTCTACCGTATGCAAATGTATCCTCTGCTTTTTCTATTATATCGATTTTAGACAACAATAAACCAAATATATGATAATTAATTAATCCCAGTATTTTTGTGTATGTGTGTGTGTGTGTGCGTGTGTGTGTGTGTGTGTGTGTGTGTTATCATATTTGGTCCCCACTTTGCATCGCCAGCATTGATTTTGAACTGAAATGCGGAAAATTCCTTTCTTTTTTTTTTCTACAAAAGTGAATTAATCAACAACAACAACAACAACAAAACAAGCCACTGTGTATTTGTATGTGAGACCGCAATCCATCACACCACTGGAACTGGTTTCTCTCTCGGCTCCGTCACAACGGTTCTGACACAAGGTTTTAGTTATAAATCGTTAACAGGATGACGTTTATGCACATAATTAGTGTTTATTAGGTTGCTGAGGAGCAATTAGGCCTCCCTGAGGGGCTCCTGGTTTCGGCCTCTGAGTGTCTTTGTCAGTAAGACACAGTGTGCTCTCTCTGTGGGGGGGGGGGGGTGGGGGGGGTGGGGGGGGTGGGGGGGGGCGGTCGGGGTCGGGGTTCGGCGTTGTAGACCTGTGTAGACCTGCTGTTCGGGGACGCAGGACGAGTCTCGCTCGCGGGCCAGAAATGCTTTTAAAACGTCCACGGATACGTTAAATCCGAGCCAAATCCACGCCGTCCTCAACATCAGACCACAGAATCATTTCTGTGAACATAATGCGATATTTGTGAGTTTGTTCTTTTTAAAAACACACTTGCGAGGACACGCTTTCCGAGGTCCTCGGAAACGCTCCAGTTACAAGATTTCACTTCCTGACATCGTACGGCTTTCCAAACCTCAGCCGATTAAGATACGTCCATTTAATTTTAGCGTATATAATTTAACATCTGGTTTTGGTATTTTAGCGTCGAGATTTCCTATTATTGTTGCACTAATAGTTCGTATTAAGATTCCCTCCTGCAGAAAAAGCTGTCAGGAAGCCTGTATTTATTCAGCATTTCGGTTTGTCCGTGTACCGCCCAGTTTATAGGCCCGGGGTTCAGGAAACATGCAGGGGGGAAAAAAGGGGGCCAGGAATTTGTGTTGATCATGAGGGCATTTTGACGGATCAGTCGGGATGATGCAATCACCGGTTTCTTTTTACAGCTTTTTGATAATAGTTACATAAAAACAATTTCTTACGAGCAGGAACATTTTCTCCCTCGAGCATTAACACCACCAAACTTCACCTCGATGTGACAAAATACGGACGAAAGTATTCCGGATTTTTCCATCCAGATGTGATTCTTCTCCATACAGTTTCCACCTTCAGATGCCGCACTTTTCCCTTCACTTCAACTTTTACATGGATTGGATTGGAAGATCTCCTGCTGGCGTGGCTCAGGGATCTATTTCTGATGCCTCCTGGGCGCCTTCCAGGGGTGGTGTTTCGGGCATGTCCCACCGGGAAGAGGCCTCAGGACGACCCAGGACACGTTGGAGGGACTATGTCCCTTAACTGGCCTGGGAACGCCTCTGTGTCCCGTCCCGTCCCACCTCCGGAGGAGCTAGAGGAAGTGTATAGAGAGAGGGAAGTCTGGGCATCTCTTCTTAGACTGCAGTCCCGGATAAGCGGTAGAAGATAGATAGATGGATGGATGGATGGATAGATCTTCACCTGACCTACATCAACATGTGACTGAATCAAGTGGAACATCTTCCCAGAAGAGTGAAATGGACAGATTGGGACTACATGAGGACTTTCGATGCTCAAAAACCATCGGGACGGGGCGGAACACCGAGGTGTTCCCAGGCCAGTCGAGAGACATAGTCCATCCAACGTGTCCTGGGTCTTCCCCGAGGCCTCTTCCCGGTGGGACATGCCCGAAACAGCCCAGGTGTCCGCAAACTTTTGGCAACATGGTCCATATGGGTTGTCGGAGGAGATCTGGAGTGGCCTGCTAAAGAGCGTTAGACAATATTTGGATGAATGGGAACCAGCGAGATGGGAGCTCAACGGTTAAGGACCAGAACATCACATGTTCAAATCCCTGCACCACCAAAATGTCACTAATGGGCCCTTGAGTGAGGCCCTTAATTGCTCATATGTAAGTCGTTGTGGATAAGTGGTGTAAATGTAACGTCCTGCACCCGAGGAATCCCATCACAGCATTCTCACCAATCTAACGGAACATCTTCTCATAAGAGCATGGCTGGAATAGGATGTTCGCTTCTCGGCCTATTGGCAAAGATCAGGTGTCGTATCTGTTCTTATCAGTGTTATATCGTATATATGTCATCTATACGAGGACTTGGTATTAAGTGGAGTTTTGGCCGTGGGGGTTTTCCTCCCTTCCTCCGTTCCACATGGCTTATTTTGATTGGGTTTATCCCAAGGCACTGGGCTACTGACCGGAACGTCGGGGGTTCGCGACCCGGAATTGCCAAGCTGCAACTCTTGGGTCCCTTAACCCTCTGTGCTCCAGGGGGCGCTGACCCTGAAACAAGCTGGGATATGCATTGATTTCTCAGGATCATATATAAAATAATAATAAAGTACATACGAACCCTTTGATGGAGATCCAACGAATTACAACTGAGAAGTTAAGGGCCTTGCTCAAGGGCCCAACAGTTGTAGATTAGCAGTGGTGGGATTTGATTTCCAGAGTCCAAGGCCTTCTCCGACCAGACGCCCCCCCCCCCTTTCATTTAGAGTACTATGAGTTGTGCAAAAGCTACATCCTTTAATGCTTCCACACCAAGAGTGAAACTGGCTCCTCCCGGTTGTTATGTTAATAGTAAAAATAGCCCTGAAAAGAGGGTCTTGTTTTCAAAGTGACGCTTTTTAACCGCGGGAGCCGAATTCCGTCCTAATTACAAGCGGCGACTTTTTTTTTTTCCGCGCAGAAGTCGTGTTGCGCTCGTCCGCTCGTCCGCTCGGGGCCGAAGTGTGCAGCGGTAACAGTGCTTCCTTTCTTCCTGAGCAAATACACTGCAGTCTATTCAGTGCTGAAAGAAATCACAGTCTCGTCCACGCTTAGCGGGCGACCGCGGCGAATAAACTGCCGTGACGTGACGCCACAATTCCGCCCGGTGAATGGATGAGGATTATTCCTCGATTCCTCCTGCCTCGTCACTTTCCTCAGTGTTAGAGACGGCTTCTACACAAGTGTTCCGAACCAACACTTACACGGAGACCAGGAATAAAAACATCATTGAGTCGCGTTCGCTCGTTTGCTCCTCGTATGTATACGAGGGTTTTTTCTGTGGAAGCCTGGTGAAGAAGGAAGAGAAGGAGGGAGGGAGCGAGGGAGGGAGCGAGGCAAAGCCGCCTCACTGTAATTTACAACTCTAATAAATCCCCTCTCTTTAGCCTCTAACCCCTATATCTCCCCACCAGCTCCCTAAAAACCTAATCACTCCCCGGCCGCGCCTCAGCTGTCCCCAAACCACCGGCGCTTCGGGCCTGCGCTGTAAAAGCCAACAGCTTCCTCATTATCGCCCCTCGCCCGGCCACAGGCCACCCCGGAGTCTCTCCGTTAGTCAGAGCTCTGCGCCCATGTCGTAGCACGGTATCTCCGAGGTTTAAGGCTCGGAAGATTGGAAGGTTGGGGGTTCGAGCCGACCTGGATGAACGGAGATGTTTTGACGTGACATTATAAAAGGTACGCTTGCCACTTTCCTGGCCTGGTGAAGATGGAGACACAAAGTGATCTCAGATATGTTTTCCCGTCAGAACATCTCCTACGACAGAGCTCTTGTACCCACACCAGAACCTGACTTTACCTTGTAGCACCACAAATCTCCATATTAAATCAGATGGAAGATCTTCCCCGACGGATGGAGTTTAGAATAAGAGCAAACGAGGAACATACAGAAGAACGTACTCACGCTACGATGAGCTCGTCGCCCTTCAACCCCTCAAAGAAAGATCAGCGAATAGTATTGCAGATGTCGAATCAGAGTTTAAATCCCATCACCACTCAGCATGGCATTGCTGGGCCCCTGAGCGAGGCCCCTAACAGCACAGTTGTATGAGTGAGATCATTGTAAATCGCTCTGGATGAGGACATTTGCTGTATATTAGATGGAGATGAAAGGCAGTTTGTGTAATATTTGTTTCTGAGAGATTTAGAAGGTTATTGAAATAAAACTCTGTGTTTTCTGTTCTTTTTTTCACAAAAGTCGTTATAACCAAAATAACACCAGCACACATTATTCAACATAAACAATAAACTCGTACATTAGGGTCTAACCAGAAGTGCATAAGTGGCTTATTTACAATAAATAGCAGTAATAAATAAGGGTATGAGGTTCATAATTACAGAGGTGGGAGTACAAATATGGTATAATATAATATATATAATATATATATATCATATATATATATAATATATATATATATATTTATATATTATTATTATGTTACATATATAGCTTGTGCAATGGAATTACATAAATGAGATGTACATAGATGAGTGGTATATATATATATATATATATATATATATATATATATATATATATATATATATATATATGTCAGGATTATGTCTCCTCCCAGCTCTACGCTGCTACCCCAGCTACTGATGAGCTTCAGCTGTGCCTCGTGAAGCCATCAGTAGTTTCGGCTATTTAAGCCCGGCCTTTCCTTCCTTCCATGTCCGGGCTCGTGACGCTACCGTTGCGACGAGGATGCACTCGCTATCCCCGAGAAAGAGCTTACTAACCTTTTGTATGTTTGATCCTCCAAACCAGGTTCCGTTTCCGACTGGTCCAGCTGCTCGGGCTTCCAGGCCCCATGGACGTGATCACGTCCGCCGCTGAGCCGAGGCTCCCTCTCTCCACTCGCCTGTTCCCGCGACCCGGACTTCCAAGTCCAGCGGACACGTTCCCGTCCGCCGCTGAGCCGAGGCTCGCCCCGACGACGTATATAAAGAATGGATATGAATGTAACATACATACACTCAGCGTTACGTAAACAGACGTAACAGTAATTTGTTACAGTTCCTGGGAAATACTGCGTAATTAAATGAGTTATTTAAGCACATGTTAAAGATTACAAATAGGGTTACATGTGAATAACTAAATAACTTCTTTCCCGCTGGGTTTGGTAGTTGGCACGTTCGCCTCACGCCGGCAGGGTTACGGGTTCGAGTCCCGCCTGTGACATGTTACTTTCCAGGGTGATTTCTAAAACAGTATTCAATGTTTGTTTGAAGTCTGGCTTTGTTGTGTCTGTGCTTAAAAATGAAATAAATATAAACAGTAAACACGAGTTACTAAAGTTAACTGTAATAAATAATGTATTTATTAATAAATAAATAAATAAATAAATGTTTGGAGATGATTTAGTGGGAAAATATCCATTAGTAACTTGACATTAGTTACTTTACTTTTATACAGTCATGGAAAAGTTACATTACTTATTACATTTTGAGTCATTTATAATCTGTGACATATTAATATTGTAAACAGTAGTGCGGTGATAGATGTTATGATTGTTTGTGTTTGTGATGAGTGTAAACAGCCTATAATTGAGGGCATCTGTACATAAAGCAGTCTCTTAGAAAGAAACATCGTTCATTTTCTTCGTCTGTTCTGCGTCATAAAATCGTAACGATTGCTCTGGATGACGCAGTTTTTTCGCCCGTTATTTTCCACGTTATTCCGGACGTCATACCGGGACACAAATCCCGCCCAGACATGGTTAAAGAGTCTTCACAGGGGTTTCGGAACGCCGTTGACGCAGGAGGAAGGAAATCCTACGTGATTTATCGGTGAACAATGACATTCTCTATACTGAGACTTTCTCCGCTATTTAAATATGACCGTGGGGGGGTTATGGGGTGGGGGGGTTATGGGGTGTGGGGGTGGTTGTAATGGGGGGGGGCTTTACAGTTTTATAGAGTGCAGTTTGTCTGGGAGCGTTCGCAGGGTTTGTGAGCCCATCAACTGATTTATGCCCCAGATCGTCTTTTGTCTTGGCAGTGAAGTTTCCACGCTGTTAAGTGTCTCCGAGTGACCACAAAGCAAACCATCGTTGTTTGACACTTTGTTTTGTCACACTATTTTCTCTCTCTCTCTCTCTCCTCTCTCTCTCTCTCTCTCTGTTACAGGTTGCTCTTCACTCCGTCTGCTTTGCTCAGAAAACGAAAACAAACGCAAATCCCATCAACGTCTTCATCTCCAGCATGTCCAAGACGGGAAGGTGAAACAATTTCCCCTGCATTATTTCACATTGATACACAAACATCTTGCGACCTTGGAAAAGATCGGAAATGGACTGGTTTTTGTTTGTGGTTTGTAACCCAGTACAGACGAGGAAAACAAAAAAAAAGTCGTTTCATCCCCCTCCCCCTCCGGAGATCTCAGGACACGCCGCTCGCTAATGAAAACCTTCCCTTTCCACTTAACAGCTCGTAGATAAAGGGAGGAACTGTAGAAGGAGAAGCACCGAGCCAAACACCCCCCCCCACACACACACACATCCACCCTCCCGACCCCCCCCCCCCCCCCACATTGGAGTCTCGGACCGTCCTGATGAATAGTAGCTACGGAGGCAATTTTCCGTCAGCGTAGTGCCAAGTGACGATTGCTAAATAATATCCTGAGTCCTTTTTACTGCTGCGACTTTCCGGCATTTGTTTATTTGTTTATTTATTTATTCGTTTGTACATTATTCACTCCCACCTCTGTAATTATGAACCTCATACCCTTATTTATTACTGCTATTTATTGTAAATAAGCCACTTATGCACTTCTGGTTAGACCCTAATGTACGAGTTTATTGTTTATGTTGAATAATGTGTGCTGGTGTTATTTTGGTTATAACGACTTTTGTGAAAAAAAGAACAGAAAACACAGAGTTTTATTTCAATAACCTTCTAAATCTCTCAGAAACAAATATTACACAAACTGCCTTTCATCTCCATCTAATATACAGCAAATGTCCTCATCCAGAGCGATTTACAATGATCTCACTCATACAACTGTGCTGTTAGGGGCCTCGCTCAGGGGCCCAGCAATGCCATGCTGAGTGGTGATGGGATTTAAACTCTCATTCGACATCTGCAATACTATTCGCTGATCTTTCCTTGAGGAGTTGAAGGGCGACGAGCTGAATCCGATACAGGATTTGGAGTATCGGGTCATGTGACTTTTCCAGACAATATCTGTGGCTCCTGCAGAAACTCCAAGTTGGAGGATGAACAAACACAAATCCACGGGTGGTGAAAGATGTGGAACATCTTCTAAAGATCTCCAGCAATCTTGTACAGGATTGGTGGAGTTCACTGGTTTAAGGTGAATCAGAAGGTCGGGGGTTCGAGCCCCGGTTTTACCAAGATGCCACCTTTGAGCAGTCCTTAAACCCTCTTTACTCCAGGGGGCGCTGTATCATATCTCTGACTCCAGGTTCCAGGAACAAAGCAACAAGTTGGGATATGAGAAGAAAGGTTTTCACTGTGCTGTAATGTTTATGTGCCGAATAAACGCTGAGGAACCTCCTCATGTTCTACATCACTACCTGACTTTACTTTTATTATGGCAGGATGAATCCAGTGGAGTGGGCTACGGTGGTTTAGTGGTTAGCACGTTCGCCTCACACCGCCAGGGTCCGGGTTCGATTCCCGTCTCGGCCATGTGTGTGTGGAGTTTGTGCATGTTCTCCCCGTGCCTCAGGGGGTTTTTCTCCGGGTTCTCCGGTTTCCTCCCCCGGTCCAAAAACATGCACGGTAGGTTGATTGGCACCTTGGAAAATTGTCCCTAGTGTATGAATGTGTGTGTGTGTGTGTGTGTGTGTGTGTGTGTGATGAGTTGGCATTCCATCCAGGGTGTATCCTGCCTTAATGCCCATAGATACCTGAGATAGACACAGACTCCCCGTGACCCGAGGGAAGATCGGATAAAGCGATAGATTGAATGAATAAATGAATGAATGAATGAATGAATGAATGCAGTGGAACATCGAGACCAGTGGAGGATTTTATAACAGCCAATGGAGATTCAGTGTGGAAGGAAATGTTCACAAGGATCTTCTAAATGTCCAGAAAACTGTAAGAACATCTCAAGAAAGCTGAAGCTAAACACACACACACACACACACACACACACACACACACACACACACACACACACACACATTCCCATATGTTGCTGGAACAAATCTTCTGGAACGACGCATTACGGCTTCATCCGCTCCTCCACCATCGGCTGAGTGGAGAGAGTTATCTTTTCTTCCTGGTGATAGAGAGAGAGAGAGAGAGAGAGAGAAAGAGAGAGAGAGGGAGAGAGGGAGAGGGAGAGACGACCCTTCTCCTGGGCCTCCTCAACCCACAGAACCCCCCCCCCCCCCCCCCCCTCCCGCCCACTTCCCTTCATCTCTGTGTTCTGTCTTCATCTGCCAATTCTGACACTCTGACAAAAGAGATGTTTCCATGAGACGAGTGTGTGTGGGTTTTTTTTCTCCTTCTATCCATGAGCTTCCTGTGGAAGAATAAATAAAAGAGTGTGTGGAGATGTATGGGTGGATGAACGGAGATGTTTTGGCGTGACAGCGCATTATAAAAGGTACGCTTGCCACTTTCCTGGCCTGGTGAAGATGGAGACACAAAGTGATCTCAGATATGTTTTCCCTTCAGAACATCTCCTACGAGCTCTTGTACCTACACCAGAACCTGACTTTACCTTGTAGCACCACAAATCTCCATATGAAATCAGATGGAAGATCTTCCCAGACGGATGGACTTCAGAATAAGAGCAAACGAGGAACATACAGAAGAACGTACTCACGCTGTGCTCACGTGTCCGTCAACTTTTAGCCGTGTATATAATCAATGCTGACTGAAGGTGTGGAGGAGTTTCCTCTGGAACCCTATAACTTCAGGATTGAAATGGAGGTGTGTAGCCCAGTGGTTAAGGTGTTGGACTCTGGACCGGAAGATCATGGGTTCAAACCCCACTACCACCAAGCTGTCACTAGTGGGCCCCTGAGCAAGGCCTCTAACCCTCAATTACAGAAACGGTAGGGCGAATTCGCCGGGGTTCCATAACGAATACAAAACCAGCTTTTGTATTTCTTGAGCTCAAGTCAATAAATCTTTAAAGTCTATTATACTTTATTAATGCCGTCAAAGTTATTAACGTGTTAACGAGTTGAATTGACTTATTAACAGCACTAATGTTATTAAGGTGTTATAACGCAGTGTGCATTACTATGTGAGTGATGTGCTCCTTCACTCTGCGTCGTGTTGTGCAAATGAACGAAGCCCGAACAACAAATAAATAAATAAATAAAGGTTCAGTGCATCCACTCACACTTCCTAAATTCCCCCCCAATGACGCCCCCTAGCTGCGCATTCACAACAGGTACGATCTCCTCACTATATTAGCGTATATTACCGTATGGAACCTTACGCAAGCGCATCGCATTCCCAAATCCGTATTACTGCAATAAAGCGCATTTTTACTGAACGCTATAAAGCGCTTCCGTATAACCTAAACACCGTATCACCAGTTTATATGGAAAAGCAACCGGAACACAATTCTTAAAGGAGCCACGTCCCATATTTTACACTTCAAACCACTACTAAACAAAATAACATTGTCATTAACAAGAAATTACTATTAAAAGTTTCCAGAGTAAAATAAATAATAAATAATCAATAATATTATTAAAGGGAGAGATTTTGAGTGAAATTTATATAATTATAACATCTGTTACAGTTATTTACATTATTACAAACATGAAACGTATTTATTTATGCTATATCAATATATTTTAATCCTAATAATTGAATGTTTATCAGTAATGATGGTGGTGATGATGGTGAAGTAAAAACTCCTTGAGACGGCATGTGGAAGAAACCTTGAGAGGAACCAGACGCAAAATGGACTTCATCCTCATCTTCATCCTCATCTTCATCCTCATCTTCATCCTCATCTTCATCCTCATCTTCTTCCTCATCTTCATGCTCATCTTCTTCCTCAACTCTGAATCGTTCCATCGTTATCGTTCCATCAGGGTAGATCATTTATTACTAATCATTGGGCCCTTATGAAAGGCCCTTTGTGCCCTGATGTTATGCAACATATTATTATTATTATTATTATTATTATTATAATAATAATAATAATAATAATAATAATAATAATAATAATAATAACACAAACCACACACACACACACACACCCACACACATATATATATATATATATATATATGGATAGAATTATAATCGATTATTATTATAATAATATTGTCTTATTATTGCGATCCTCAATATTTGATTAAAGATTAAATTACGATGAAACCTGAAAATGTTTTAAAATATTATCTTTACCTTATATTCTTTTTAAAGCCTATTTTTTATGCTTCCTAAATAGTAAATATCCTTAAAATAATGTATTTTTTACACATAACTAAGTTAAAATTCTTCCTGTATCCGGATCATTCCTGCCTTGGTTCTCGACACGCAATCCACACGCAGCTGCCACACACACACACACACACACACACACACACTGCTCTTACAGATAAACACATCCCAATCCCAAAACTCACACAGGCGCAGAACATGACATCACATTTCATCACATTTCATCACATGACATCACATTTCATCACATGACATCACATTTCATCACATTTCATCACATTTCATCACATGACATCATCATTTCATCACATTTCATCACATTTCATCACATTTCATCACATTTCATCACATTTCATCACATTTCATCACATTTCATCACATTTCTCACATTTCATCACATTTCATCACATTTCATCACCTGACATCACATTTCATCTCTCTCTCCATTCTCAAACCAGAGACGAAATTATACTAATTATATCCATTCAAAAATAATAATACTAATAATAATAACAACAAAAACTGTCATAATGTTACAAATGATAATGATAATATTAATAATAATAATAATAATGATGTATGATGATGATAATAATAATAATAATAGCAATAATAATAATGATAAAAATAATAATGTTAATAATGGTGATGATGGTAATTATAATAATTACACTAACAATGTTATTATTATTACTTAAAGAAATTAATAATAATAAGGATGATACTAATAATAATAACAATAGTAATAATAATAATAAATGTAAAAATAATAATATTAATAATAATAATGATGATGGTGGTGATGATATAATTATAAAGACAATAAAAAATAATATTAATAATAAATTAAATAATAATAATAAAAATGTTAATATTAATGATGATGATAATTATACTAGCAACAAAAACAACAATAATAATAATAATAATAATAATAATAATAATGGTTGTTTTCCAAAAAATCAACCTGTAAATCAAAGTGCTTTAATTATGAATGAAATATTTCTAAAGGCCAGTAACAGGACTGGGATATTTGTTGGCTTTCCGAGCTTCAGCGATGCTCCGGGGAAACGCCGCTGTGTGTTTTTTGGCTGTTTCCACTTCCACGGATCTTAAAGAACTTCCCAACCAGGAGAAATAATTTATCTAAAAATAAAATAAAATAAAAAAAACTCAAAAACTCAGAAACAAACCAAAAGAGAAAAACAGAGTCCGAAACTCGGGATCATCTAAACAAAAAACACACAATAAAATCCAATAATGCGTGATTTCTCTAAACATATTCCACATAGTGAACATAAATATCTCACAACGTCATGCAAAGGTGCATTTATACGGCGACGCATCGTTTTTAACATGTTTGCGTCGGTTAAAATGATATAATTATTACTAAATGTGCTACAATTTTATTTTATTATATTTCATTTATTTTTATTATTATTTTTATTATTATAATTATTATTAATAATTATTATAATTATTATAATTAATTAATTATTATTATTAATTTTATCATTATTGTTATATTACTTTATTATTATTATTTTATTATTATCATTTTATTTTATTATATTTATTATTATTATTATTATTACTAAACGCGCTATAATTTTATTATTAATATATTATTAATCTTTTATTATTATTATTATTATTATTATTATTTATTATTATTATTATTATTATTATTATTATTCATTCATTCATTCATTCATCTTCTATCTTACTAGCATGCTTTAATCCGATCTTCCCTTCCCTCGGGTCACGGGGAGTCTCTGTGTCTATCTCAGGTATCTATGGGCATTAAGGCAGGATACACCCTGGATGGAATGCCAACCCCATCACACACACACACACACACACACACACACACACACACACACACTTCACACACCACATTCATACACTAGGGAAAAACAATTTTTTCCAAGGTGCCAATCAACCTACCGTGCATGTTTTTGGACCGGAGGAGGAAACCGGAGAACCCGGAGAAAAACCCCCTGAGACACGGGGAGAACATGCACAAACTCCACACACACATGGGCGAGACGGGAATCGAACCCGGACCCTGGCGGTGTGAGGCGAACGTGATAACCACTAAGCCACCGTGCCCCCTCATTATTATTATTAATTGTTTATAATTTTTATTATTATTATTATTTTATTATTTTATTATTATTATTACTATAATTATTACTAAACGCGCTATAATTGGATTATTTAAAAAGCCACCAATAATGTGTGATTGATATTTAATAAGTAGACTGATTTCTTTTGGTCCTCTCGGCGTGTATCGCGGGACGACGGAGACGGGGGCGTGTCCTGACACTGTGTGATTAGCACGGCTAAAATCTGCAACCTGTACAAAGTACGAAGAAGTACAAAGACGTGTTTGTGAAAGGGTTAAAAGTCAAACTAGTATCACTAGTGATGAAGTACACAGTCGCGATGGCGTTTTCTGGTTGGAGAAAAGCGTTACCGCCCCGAAAACATCGTAATTGCAATGGAGCCAGAAATGCGGCGTGGATTCGTTTGCGCAATGAAGCGTTTAAGCTCCGAGGATCTGTCGGTATCTGCGCTACACATCTTTCCCATGAAGTTCAGGTAGTTAGTGAATCATTCAGAGTAGTTAGTGAGTAATGTGCCTGAGGGGTGACGCTTGTATAAACAGAGACTTTTGTTATCGATATGGGTTTCTCTCCTGGACCCTGAAAACATGGCAGTAAGGTGGAGCGGTGGAGCGGTGCATGATTGTGCATCCCTATTCCTCGTCACACGTCACACTTCACAAATCCACCCCGAGCCGGAATATTCACCAGCCAACAACCAACCTGTTTAAATTGCATGTACGACTTTTGTTTTTGTTGCCTTGTGTGGTCAATCCATCACAAAAATCCCTGCTAAGTAGATCATAGCACGCGTTATAACAGGACAAAGCAACGGCGCTGGTAAACAGGGCGTCTCTGTGATGCGGTGAGATTGTGGGAACATTTCGAAACTTGTTCTCCATCAGGTTTTTTTTTTGTTTGTTTGAGGGAAATTCTCTTTGGGTGGTTTAATCCCACAATCTCAGTCACTTTGTTCTGTGGAATTGCACAAATAAAGACGAAAAAAGAAGCCAATAAAGGCTTTTAGTAAATCGTCTGCGTACATCCGAGGCCTTTTTACTGCCACTTTATAACAAGACGAATACATGCTTTAAAAAAAAACATCAGGGTGTTGCCACAACACTGCCTCTGACAAACACATGGTGAAAACAATTTAATCTCCCGCATCACTCATAGTGTACAATTAAAAGTGTGTGGGGTGGAGGAGAGGGGTGGAGGAGAGAGGTGGAGGAGAGAGGTGGAGGAGAGGTGGTGGAGGAGAGAGGTGGAGGAAAGGTGGTGGAGGAGTGTGGGATGGAGGAGAGGTGGTGGAGGAGAGGTGGTGGAGGAGAGAGGTGGAGGAGTGGGGATGGAGGAGAGGTGGTGGAGGAGAGAGGTGGTGGAGGAGAGGTGGTGGAGGAGTGGGGATGGGGATGGAGGAGAGGTGGTGGAGGAGTGTGGCTGAAGAGATGTGGGTGGCGGAGATGTGGTGGAGGAGTGTGGGGTGGAGAGAGAGGTGGAGAGAGTGGTGGAGGGAGAGGTGGAGAGTGTGGGATGGAGGGAATGTGGTGAGGAGTGGGTGGGAATGGAGTAGAGGGGGGAGAAGAGGGTGGAGGGGCGAGGGGGGGGGGGGGGGGTGAGGGGGAGGGGGGGGGTGGAGTAAGTGTGGGATATAACAATGAGTATAGGTGGTGGAGGATAGGAAAAGGGTGGGTGGAGGAGGAGAGAGGGAGGGAAGGAGAGGTGTGGAGGATGGTGGGATGGCGGAGAGGCGTGGGTGGAGGAGAGGTGGTGGAGGAGATTGTGGGGTGAGGAGAGTGTTGTGGAGGAGAGGGTGGTGGCGGAGAGGTGGAGGAGAGGGTGGTGGCGTAAGGGTGGTGGAGGCGTGTGGGGAAAAGGAAGGATGGGAGTAGAGGTTGTGGAGAGAGGTGTTGGGAGAGGTGGTTGAGGAGAGAGGGGTGTGGAGGAGTGTGTGATGTTGATGAGGAGCGGGTGGTGAGGAAAGCTTTGTTTGGAGGAGAGTGGAGGAGAAGATGGTGCTGTAGAGAGAGGTGGAGGAGTGTGGGGGTGGGGGGGGTTGACGGAAGGTGGTGGAGGGGAGAAGAGGTGGAGGAGGTTTGGATGGAGGTAGTGGTGGAGGAGAGGTTGAGGAGAGGTGGTGGAGGAGAGAGTGGAGGAGGTGGGTGGAGGGAGGGGTGGGGCATAAGAGGTGGTAGGAGAGAGGTGGTGTGGGCCGGAGAGTGTGGTGGAGAGTTGTTTGGGAATGGAGGAGAGGTGGGTGAGGAAGGTGGTGGAGGAATTTGTGGGTGGGTGGAGGAGAGGGTGGTTCAGGAGGAGAGTTGTGGAGGAGAGGGGGTGGAGGAGAGGTGGTGGAGGAGAGGTGGTGGAGGAGAGGTGGAGGAGAGGTGGTGGAGGAGAGAGGTGGAGGAGTGTGGGGTGGAGGAGAGGTGGTGGAGGAGAGAGGTGGAGGAGTGTGGGATGGAGGAGAGGTGGTGGAGGAGAGAGGTGGAGGAGAGGTGGTGGAGGAGAGAGGTGGAGGAGTGTGGGGTGGAGGAGAGGTGGTGGAGGAGGAAGAGTGTTTATAATTCCTTCCTTTCCTTCTGACTCCATGTTTTTTTTTTAGGAATTGTGGTCTCTGAGAAACCCGGACTTTAACGGAGATTAAACTCTCTGCCTGACCATGAACACGGACCCCAAGGCCTTGCCACGACCCAAGCCTGGTACGGGGCTCAACCCCGACCTTCTGATCAGTAGTTCAGATCCTTAACCCATAACCTTCAGGAGTACATTTTACAGAAAAGTGAAAATCTTTCTTCCAACACCCCATCAACGTTAGGGAGCTGGGATCAGCCATGTTACAACACTCCTGGAGGACGCGGGGTTAAGGGCCTTGCTCGAGGGCCCCAAATGTGGAAGCTTGATCTTCTGATCAGGAACAAAGAGCTTTAAACACTTAGGAACATTTAACACTAAAGGGTTCAGAAGATCAAACCCCACCACCATCAAGCTTCCACTAGTGGGGCCCTTGAGTGAGGCCCTTA
>JACRUU010000024.1:971835-986835 GCA_030449085.1 Kryptopterus vitreolus
GGAGGTTCGACCTGCAGCTGCACTACCTTCAGACTCATTCGCCGCTGCTCACGCATTGTGTCAGTCACGGGGCCCGAGGTTGCGTGCACCAGGCCCTCATTTCGAGCCAGAAGAATGGGGGTCTATTCCCTATTCACTCGTGACCTCTGACCTTCCAGGAAGCACTCACCTGGACCAGCCTGACCACCTGCTTTATGTTTTCTTTATGTCTATGCGTCCGTTCTTCCTCTTACTCTCAAATATATATATATACATATATATAAATACACAGTACAAGGTTATAGTTGCCTTCATAAAACGCCCCTAGTGGTGACTAATTGTATAACAGCAGAACCAGGTAACTTCATGTGATCTTATCTCTTTTATGGAAATTAATTCGTATTAATACCAAAACCAGTCGAGTGGAATATGAACATCCACCCCGCCCTATTAACCCCCCCCCCCCCACCTAAAAACATCAGCGACGCCAGACAGAAGAGAAAGAGGGGGCGCAATACAGACCATAAAGTAACAGGCAGCTCAATGTAGCGCCAAAAACGGCGACATATAGTCAGCCTAATGTCACTTACGCCAGCGATACTGAAGCCTATAAAGTCGGATGTTCTTCACCGACCCCTCCCTCCTCCTCCTCCTCCTCCTCCCTCCTCCTCTCCCCCCCCTCCCCCCCCCCACTTTCTTCTCCTGCCCCTAAATCCAGACCACACAGAACGCCTTGCAGATCAGCAAACCTTCATGTTTCATTTGCCTGTGTGTGGGTGTGTGTGTGGGGGTGGGGGGGGGGTGATGGTTATGGGGGGGTTCCATCCCGAGCAGCGAGAGGCCCCAGTTCATTTAGGAAAAGGCAATAAAACACTGAGGTCCAAGTGCATTAATTGAGCGTTCGAGTCGGTCGTGAATCATTTGTTTTGTTGCTGGTGAACATTAGCACCTTGTTCTGAACGTCAGGGGCCAAACAGCCGTAAAACACTCGCCACCTCCAGGAGTCCGGATGTCGCTCCTTATTAACTCCGTATCTCATGTGGAGATTTTCTTTTTTGACCAAATTTATGTTTAACAGCATTTTAAACAGAATGATGTACAGAGAGACTCAATCCATGAATAAATCAACACTGTGTAACTTTGACAGATATATATATATATATATATATATATACATATGTGTGATTAGCACGTTCGCCTCACACCGCCAGGGTCCGGGTTCGATTCCCGTCTCGGCCATGGTGTGTGGAGTTTTGCATGTTCTCCCCCCCGTGCCTCAGGGGGTTTTTCTCCGGGTTCTCCGGTTTCCTCCCCCGGTCCAAAAACATGCCGGTAGAGTTGATTGGCACCTTGGAAAATTGTCCCTAGGTATGAATTGTGTGTTGTGGTGTGTTGTGTGTGTGTGTGTGGTGTGTGTGTTGTGTGTGTGTGTGTGTGTGTGTGTGTGTGTGTGATGAGTTGGCATTCCATCCAGGGTGTATCCTGCATTAATGCCCATAGACGCCTGAGATAGACACAGACTCCCCGTGACCCGAGGGAAGATCGGATAAAGCGGCTAGAAGATGAATGAAATGAATGAATGAATAACTATAATATAATAAAATATACAACTATACTTAATAATATAATATAATAATAAATAATATAATAATATACTTAATAACAATATATAACTATAATTAATAATATATTCTATTAATTATGAATGATTATATAATATTATTAAATATATTTATTTTATTTGTTTTTGATTCAGGATGAGGAAAGGGGGATTCGTTCCACCACCTCCTGATGTAGATGGTGAAGAGATCGATAATCTTTCCTCTTGTTTTTTTTTTTCCTCAACATAAATGTCGTGAATGTTTTGTGGGTCTTTTGTGTATCAGCGTTCCTGCTGCATCGCTGCGATGTGTAAAAGGGGTGCAGGTTTGTGGAAGCGTTTGGAGGACAGGAGCTGTCACCGGGGCTGAATGGGCTTTTTCTGCTGATCATTCGCACTGAGGGCCTTCATTAATGCAGGAGGTGCTGCGCTCACATTGTGGTGGTAATGAGGCACAGATGTGAACACCACAAACTCCAACCAATCGCCAGAGACAGCAAATCAACAAGGAACAAAACCGCTTATTATTTGGCGGATCAAATAAACGAATGATAATAACTTTCAGCTTTTATGGATCTGCTTCTCTTAATTCCTTATAAAGCGCTGCTTAGGTGCATTTTATCACCCGAGGTAGATGATGAAGACCATAAAAACATCACCCGATACGCCTGTCGTGTTTAATAACACTTTACTGACGAACCAAGGGTTAATTTACTTATTTATTTATTTATTTATTAACTAGAAAGACCTTCATGGTCCTGTTTTTATCACGTTCGTCTCACACCGCCAGGGTCCGGGTTCGATTCCCGTCTCGGCCATGTGTGTGTGTGGAGTTTGTGCATGTTCTCCCCGTGTTTCAGGAGGTTTTTCTCCGGGTTCTCTGGTTTCCTCCCCCGGTCCAAAAACATGCACGGTAGGTTGATTGGCACCTTGGAAAATTGTCCCGAGTGTGTGTGTGTGTGTGTGTGTGTGTGTGTGAAGGGTTGGCATTCCATCCAGGGTGTATCCTGCATTAATGCCCATAGACGCCTGAGATAGACACAGACTCCCCGTGACCCGAGGGAAGATCGGATAAAGCGCTAGAAGACGAATGAATGAATGAATGAAAGAATGAATGAATGCAACCCATTTCAAATCTGAAGATTCATGATCAGAACAAACATGCAGCAGTGGGAGTTCAAATCCCAGCAGCATGAAGTTGAGAATGTCGGGCCCTTAAGCAAGGCCCTTAACCCTAAACGACATGATTAAATGCCATAACTCTTTGGGTGGATATAGGATCTGGATAGCGGTGCAGTTTTATATACGAATTCTGGATCGCATTTAAAAACAGACGCATTTGACGTTTATTATGATTTCGCATTTAAATTTGAGTTATAAATCATTTTCATTAGCCTTCAAAATTCGCAAATTGGAAATATGCCGAGTGGATTTCGCAAAAACACACAAATGTATTGCATGCAAACGTAATTAATGACTTGACTTTCAAATGCCATTAATACCAAATTTCAATTAATTTCAATTAATTGAAATGAATTCTGAACGAATCGTGAATGAATTGTGAATGAATCGTGAGTGAATCGTGAGTGAATCATGAATGAATCATGAATGAATCATGAATGAATCATGATCGTGATGAATCATGAATGAATCATGAATGAATCATGAATGAATCATGAATGAATCGTGAGTGAATCGTGAATCGTGAATCGTGAATGAATCGTGAATGAATCGTGAGTGAATCGTGAGTGAATCGTGAATGAATCGTGAATGAATCGTGAATGAATCGTTAGTGAATCGTGAGTGAATCGTGAATGAATCGTGAATGAATCGTGAGTGAATCGTGAATGAATCGTGAATGAATCGTGAGTGAATCGTGAGTGAATCGTGAGTGAATCGTGAATGAATCGTGAATGAATCGTGAGTGAATCGTGAATGATATGACTCTTTAATTTGACTCAAAAGAGTGATTTGTACCTTTTTTCTACGGGACGTGCAAAAGTAAAAACATCGTAAAATCTGTAGAGGAAACTGAATCAAGTCCTCATGAATCCGAGTCGTTCGTTCCTTTGTAAAGTGACTCCCGTGTTTTTTGTGTGAAGTTATATATGAATATATAAATCCTTTAAACTGTAAGTGTAAATACATGACTCGATAAAAGATTCGTTCATTTTGATTCAAAGAGCCGACTCACTAAAATGATCTGAAATCACTAGTGGGTTAAAAAGCAACAAATAAAATTTAAAACAGCACTTTTTTGTTTAGAGTATACGGTCCGAGTGCAGGGTCATCCATGATACAGCGTCCTCAGAGAGGAGAGGACTGAGGGCCTTTCTCAAGGGCCCAACAAAGACAGCTTGGCAGTTGTTGAGACTTAAACATATGACCTTCTGATCACAGCTTTCATCAGTGTGTAATAAATAATCCTCCGTTACTCCTCAAAAAAAGTCATGTAAAAGAAATGACGGAAAAGCAATTAAAAATACAGATCATTGAATTGACGGACATTTTCGATTGGTGCTTTTGGATGAAAACTCTTTGAAGTCTCTGATAAGAATAAATAAGTATTGTAGCGCTCGCCGTTCCTTAATTAAGATCTGTACTGATCTCTGTGGATCTTCTGTCACCATCACAATGGAGCTCAGGTGCTCTAATCTCACCTCATCCCATTGTTTAAAGGGACGGGGGATGTGTGTGTGTGTGTGTGTGGTGTGTGTGTGTGTGTGTGGGAGAGGGGTGGGGGGGGGGTGGGGGGGGGTTAAGAAGGAAACACTCCACTGTGTTCCTGAGGGATGAGATCCAAGCTCAACTCCGGCTTCAGAGAGTCTGAGAAGCTCTTAATCAGGCCAAACAATGCAGCGTCCGAGTCCTTCTCTTCTGCCACGGCCTGATCTAATAAACCCGTGATGGTGGAAGGGGAAGGGTGGGTGTGTGTGTTTGGTGGTGGTGGTGGTGGTGGTGGTGGGGAAGTGGGGGGATGGGGGGGGGGGGGTTAGAGCTGATCCCCCTGAATAACCTCTAGAGATACTTCACAGCAGGGAAACCTGAAGAAGAACCCATAAGACCCCTTTTATTTAAACCAGCCCCATTGACCCTTTGAACTCATGCAATGCCGGGCCTCGACACAAAACAAAGCCGGGTCTGACATTGTCAAATACGGGCTTGATAACTTCAGAAGACACCTCCTTAATGAACAGGGCTAGAAGATCGCGGGTGTGTGAGAAGAGCTTGATTTGATTTCACACACACACACACACACACACACACACACACACACACACACACACACACACACACACACACACACACACACACACACACTTCACCCCTCCATCCAGAAGCTCAGATGAGAAGTTTTTTTCCCCAACGTCTAGATAAAGAAATAAGGAAATAAAGATCTACGATATCAAACCGCTCCAACGGGTCAAATGGTGTCCGTGTGGAGAGAAGATCTGGTTACGTCTCAATCTCTCTTTGTTTTTCATCCTCCGTTCGCCGTGTCCTGATCCGTCCCAGCATCCCTATCAACATAAACAGCGGCTTTGAGGTTTTCGCCGGAATGCTTGTGTTTCCAAAAACATCCACGACGACGACGATCTGAGATTTTTACTCTCTTCGAAAGGACGATTTTCATTTTCTTTTGAAATATACCTTCAAATTATATACATATATATATATATATATATATATATATATATATATATATATATATATATATATATATATATAATATATATATATATATGAAAGTCACTGAAAGATTATTTAGACTTTCCTTTTTTCACCCCAGAATATCTATTTGCAATATTTTATTTGGGTATATATTACATTAGATTAATTAAGTATAAACTTAGGGTGGTTTAGCAGTTAGCACGTTCGCCTCACGGTCGGGGGTTCGATTCCCGTCTCGGCCATGTGTGTGTGGAGTTTGTGCATGTTCTCCCCGTGTCTCAGGGGGTTTTTCTCTGGGTTCTCCGGTTTCCTCCCCCGGTCCAAAAACATGCATGATGGGTTGATTGGCACCTTGGAAAATTGTCCCTAATGTGTGTGAATGTGTGTGTGTGTGTGTGAGTGTGTGTGTGCCCTGTGATGGGTTGGCATTCCATCCAGGGTGTATCCTGCATTAATGCCCATAGACGCCTGAGATAGGACACACACACAGACTCCCCGTGACCCGAGGGAAGATCGGATAAAGCGCTAGAAGATGAATGAATGAATGAAGTAAAAAACAGAACTAAAAACAGGCTGTGGTTCCTGTACCACAAGGGTCTACATTACTGCAGTTCACATGTTGGCCACTAGGAGCACTAATAACCTAAACTGATATAATGGAAAATTTTAAAACGCTGTTTATTTTGTTTATTTGTATTATTTGTCCTGCAGCTCATTGTTCTTAAACTGTCAAATAATATCATATAATATTATCCTGAGAATATAATATGGACTTTTGACGACGCGGATTAGAATAAGATTAGAAAATAATAGAACTTTATTGTCATTGCACAACGAAACTGTGGATGCACAACAACGACACAACACGATGCGAAATATAAACAAAAACACAAATCTAAAAAAACATGTTAAAAAAATATTAAAATATGAGAAAATGGAAGATTATTTGCAAATATCTGCACATCTAACTTGCCGTATTGCATGGTAAAATTGCACTGTATGAAGTTGCACACGTAATAAATAATAAATAATAAAATAATAATAAAATAATATCATGTAATAAACGATAGTAATTACACAGTAATGTTACAGTGTGAATAATGTAGCATGAAAGGAATAAATTAAACAATTAAGGTACAACAACTTGGAAAATAATACAACACACACACACACACACACACAACACGCACACACGCGCACACACACACACACACACACACACACACACACACACACGCACACGGTCCCCGTTGTGTCTACGAGTTAAAGAGGTGCTGATAAAAGAACAGGAACAATGGCGTGGCGTCTTAATGAGATGGTGCATTAATCTAACTCACTCTCACAGACCTTCCAATAATCATTAACAACCATCCTCCCCACCCCCCCCCCCCGACACACACACACACACACACACACACACACACACACACACACACACTAGATTAGTGAAAAGCCTTATAGATTAAGACGTGGAGGATGTTTTTTGTTTTTGCTTCTAATCGCAAGACGCACCGCAGACCCAGCGTATTCACGACACACCACCGGGTATCGACCGTCGTTCAAGACGCAACCACACAGACCGTATCACGCACCACAGACCGGCGTATTCACGACACACCACAGACCGGCGTATTCACGACACACCACAGACCGCGTATTCACGCACCACAGACCGGCGTATTCACGACGCACCACAGACCGGCGTATTCACGACACACCACAGACCGGCGTATTCACGACACACCACAGACCGGCGTATTCACGACACACCACAGACCGCCGTATTCACGACACACCACAGACCGGCGTATTCACGACGCACCACAGACCGGCGTATTCACGACACACCACAGAGACCGGCCGTATTCACGACGCATCACGACACCACAGACCGGCGTATTCACGACACACCACAGATTCCGGCGTATTCACGACACACCACAGACCGCGTATTCACGACGCACCACAGACCGGCGTATTCACGACTCACCACAGACCGCCGTATTCACGACACATCACAGACCGGCGTATTCACGACACACCGCAGACCGGCGTATTCAGCACCACCGGCGTATTCACGACACGACACACCATTCACGCACACACCACAGACCGGCGTATTCACGACACACCACACACACGACCGGCGTATTCACACACACCACAGACACCGTATTCACGACACACCACAGACCGGCGTATTCACGACGCACCACAGAGACCGGCGTATTCACGACGCACCACAGAGACCGGCGTATTCACGACGCACCACAGAGACCGGCGTATTCACGACGCACCACACGTATTCACGCACCACAGAGACCGGCGTATTCACGACGCACCACAGACCGGCGAGACCGGCGTATTCACGACACACCACAGACCGCCACAGACCGGCGTATTCACGACACACCACAGACCGCCGTATTCACACGTACACGCACCACAGACCGGCGTATTCACGACACACCACAGACCGTCACACGCACCCAAGACCGGCGTATTCACGACACACCACAGACCGGCGTATTCACGACACACCACAGACCGGCGTATTCACACACCACAGACCGGCGTATTCACGACACACCACAGTCCGGCGTATTCACGACACACCACAGACCACACGACGGCGTATTCACGACACAGGCGTATTCACGACACACCACAGACCGGCGTATTCACGACACACCACAGACCGCGTATTCACGACGCACCACAGACCGGCGTATTCACGACCACAGACCGCCGTATTCACGACCCAGCCCGCGTATTCACGACACACCACAGACCGGCGTATTCACGTATTCACGACACACCACAGACCGGCGTATTCACCACACGACACACCACAGACCGGCGTATTCACGACACACCACAGACCGCCGTATTCACGACACACCACAGACCGGCGTATTCACGCACACAGACCACACACGGGTAGTCAACACGACCACACCGAACACAGACCGGCGTATTCACGACACACCACAGACTTAGACCGGCGTATTCACGACACACACAGACACAGACACGACACACCACAGACCGGCGTATTCACGACACACCACAGACCGGCGTATTCACGACGCACCACAGAGACCGGCGTATTCACGACGCACCACAGACCGGCGTATTCACGACGCACCACACGGCGTATTCAGACCGGCGTATTCACGACACACCACAGACCGGCGTATTCACGACACACCACAGACCGGCGTATTCACGACACACCACAGACCGCGTATTCCACGACACCGCCCACCACACAAGACCACAGACCACGTATTCACCACACCCACAGACCGCGTATTCACGCACCGGCGTATTCACGACACACCACAGACCGCGCGTATTCACGATTAACGACCACCCAGACCGCCGTATTCACGACGCACCCACAGACCGGCGTATTCACAACACACCACAGACCGGCGTATTCACGACACACCACAGACCGGCGTATTCACGCACCACCCGACCAGCGTATTCACGACACACCACAGACCGGCGTATTGTATTCACGACGCACCACAGACCGGCGTATTCACCGGCGTATTCACACGCACCACAGACCGGCGTATTCACGACGCACCACAGAGACCGGCGTATTCACGACGCACCACAGAGACCGGCGTATTCACGACGCACCACAGAGACCGGCGTATTCACGACGCACCACAGAGACCGGCGTATTCACGACGCACCACAGAGACCGGCGTATTCACGACGCACCACAGAGACCGGCGTATTCACGACGCACCACAGAGACCGGCGTATTCACGACACACCACAGACCGGCGTATTCACGACACACCACAGACCGGCGTATTCACGACACACCACAGACCGGCGTATTCACGACACACCACAGACCGGCGTATTCACGACACACCACAGACCGGCGTATTCACGACACACCACAGACCGCTGTATTCACGACGCACCACAGACCGGCGTATTCACGACTCACCACAGACCGCCGTATTCACGACACACACCACAGACCGGCGTATTCACGACACACCACAGACCGGCGTATTCACGCACCACAGACCGGCGTATTCACGCACCACAGACCGGCGTATTCACGACACACCACAGACCGGCGTATTCACGACACACCACACAGACCGGCGTATTCACGACACACCGACACACCACACGACACACCACAGACCGGCGACCGACACACAGCCGTATTCACGACACACACACCATTCAGACACACCGACCAGCGTATTCACGACACACCACAGACCGGCGTATTCACGACACACCACAGACCCGTATTCACGACACACCACAGACCGGCGTATTCACGACACACCACAGACCGGCGTATTCACGACACACCACAGAGACCGGCGTATTCACGACGCACCACAGAGACCGGCGTATTCACACGCACCACAGAGACCGGCGTATTCACACGCACCACAGCACCACAGACCGGCGTATTCACGACGCACCACAGAGACCGGCGTATTCACGACACACCACAGTCCGGCGTATTCACGACACACCACAGACCGCTGTATTCACGACACACCACAGACCGGCGTATTCACGACACACCACAGACCGGCGTATTCACGACACACCACAGACCGGCGTATTCACGACACACCACAGACCAGACCGGCGTATTCACGACACACCACAGACACACCGCCGTATTCACGACACACCACAGACCGGCGTATTCACGACGCACCACAGACCGGCGTATTCACGACACACCACAGAGACCGGCGTATTCACGACGCACCACAGAGACCGGCGTATTCACGACACACCACAGTCCGGCGTATTCACGACACACCACAGACCTGTATTCACCGACACCGGCGTATTCACCACAGACCGGCGTATTCACGACACACACACCACACGACACACCAGACCGCCGTATTCACGACACACCACACCACACGACCGACCGGCGTATTGACGACACACCACACCGCCGACACACCACAGACCGGCGTATTCACGACACACCACAGAACACCGGCGTATTCACACGCACCACAGACACGACACACCACAGACCGGCGTATTCACGACACACCACAGACCGGCGTATTCACGACGCACCACAGACCGGCGTATTCACGACACACCACAGAGACCGGCGTATTCACGACGCACCACAGAGACCGGCGTATTCACGACGCACCACAGAGACCGGCGTATTCACGACGCACCACAGAGACACACCGGCGTATTCACGACGCACCACAGAGACCGGCGTATTCACGACGCACCACAGAGACCGGCGTATTCACGACACACCACAGACCGGCGTATTCACGACACACCACAGACCGCCGTATTCACGACACACCACAGACCGGCGTATTCACGACACACCACAGACCGGCGTATTCACACGACACCCCACGACCCGTACACGACACACCACAGACCGGCGTATTCACGACGCACCACAGACCGGCGTATTCACGACGACACACCACACCACAGAGACCAGTGTATTCACGTATTCACGACACACCACAGACCGGCGTATTCACCGTATTCACACACACACAGACCGGCGTATTCACGACACACCACAGTAACACGCACGACCCACACCGGCGTATTCACGACACACCACAGAGACCGGCGTATTCACGTATTCACGCACCACAGACCAGACCGGCGTATTCACGACGACACACACACCACACAGACACACCGGCGTATTCACGACACACCACAGACCGGCGTATTCACGACACACCACAGACCAGCCGTATTCACGACACACCACAGACCGGCGTATTCACAACGCACCACAGACCGGCGTATTCACGACACACCACAGACCGGCGTATTCACGCACCACAGACCGACGTATTCACGACACACCACACACCAGCGTATTCACGACACACCACAGACCGCCGTATTCACGACTCACCACAGACCGGCGTATTCTGCATGTGATTTTATTTCCCCCCTTTTTCCAGAAAAAAATCCCACATTCACCCATTCACACATATGGTCCTGGTTTAAGAGATCATTCACAAACTGGGCCGGATCAGCGGAAAGTTCACGCCGAGTGCTTTCTTCTTCTTTCCTGACGTGCAGAAAGAAGAAAGCGAGATGAACCCGGGGAGGAAAAAAGAAAAAGAAAAAGAAAAAGAACAGTGGCTGGAGCGATATCCATCTCGGTAAAAACAGCTGGGTGTGGGACTTTCTTGGCCTTGTATTTTGGCAGCAGAGGGCAACTTGCATTACAAAAGTAGGCCTGCTATTGTCAGTCCCAGGTCCAGGTAATAATTAACACAAACAAGAGACAATAGATCTGGACCCTGTGTTTTAGTTAATGAGCGACCAGCTCCACCTCGCATTCACACGCTCAGAGGGGGGAAAAAAAGCCCAGGACACTCGCCGCCTGCTCGGTCCTGGCTAATTATTCACACCGCCGTTCCCCCCGGAGTGCAGGCGAGCACTGGGCGAGCGAGAACATTAACATAAGCATGCAAGTATCAATACTTTTTTTTTCTTTCCAAAGGCTTTCAAAGGACAGCCGAAGGTGCCGCAGGCCATCCAGCATATCACTTAATGTAATCAGATGAAAGGCCGGGAGGAGAGGACAAGGGGAATGTTGCTGTTGATTTGTCGCCAGGCCACAAAACAACTTTCCTTTTTTTTTTTTTCGGGACAAGCTTCGGAAAAAAGGGGCAATGAAGCGCGCCGATCCCGAAATGTCCCTGAAACGTCCCTGAAACGTCCCCGAAACGTCCCCGAAACGTCCCCGTAGCATCCCCCAAACGTCCCCGAAACGTCCCCCAAACGTCCCGAAACGTCCCAAAACGTCCCAAAACGTCCCCGAAATGTCGGCCGAGCCGGACTCGCCGTTTGTTTTTGCGAAAGCCAAAATGTAAACGTGTTCCCGATCATTCGATCCCAAGTGAACTGAATATTATAAGTCGTTATGGAGGCGGAGCTGAGAATCGCGATATGATTGGTTTATATTCCTCAAGCTACAAAAACTTCAAATCACATTTTTCAGTGGAAATTTGTGAAAATTATAGACATATAAATATAAATATATAGGAGACACGGTGGTTTAACATTTATCACGTTCTCCTCACACCGCCAGGGTCCGGGTTCGATTCCCGTCTCGGCCATGTGTGTGTGTGGAGTTTGTGCATGTTCTCCCCGTGTCTCAAGGAGGTTTTTCTCCGGGTTCTCCGGTTTCCTCCCCCGGTCCAAAAACATGCACGGTAGGTTGATTGGCACCTTGGAAAATTGTCCCTAGTGTGTGTGTGTGTGTGTGTGTGTGTGTGTGTGTGTGTGTGTGTGTGTGTGTGTGTATGCTCTGAGATGAGTTTGCATTCCATACACCCTGTGATGCCCCAAGATTCCTGAGATAGGCACAGACTCCCACAACCAGACTGAAGATATATATATATATATATATATTTTAAATAAAAATAAAATATAATGTGCAATTAGAGACGTGTTAAAGCGATAAAAACAGACCAGCTGAGATGGATTTATCCCAATACCAACACCTGGAATTATGACGGAAGCTCCGCCCGCCCCCCCCCCCACCCCCACCCCCCCCACACCCGCCACTCCGCCCTCCAAAGTGCCACACCTACATTCCCTAAAATAGGAACTTTATACCAGCTTGCGTAAAGCTTTTTTCACTTAATAATGAATCTGTGGACAAGCTGTAAGTGTTATTACAGGTCATTCAGTGGAAGGAGACACTTGTGATTTACAAGCTGCAGGTAAAAGAGCAGGTGATGTGTGTGTGTGTGTGTGCTACCGGATCAGATATTATATAAGTGTTTATGTGACACAAAGCCAAGCCCTTGCAAAAAAACATTAGCATGTGATTAGAGTTCAGAGGCGGCAATAGGTCATATTTAGCCTCCAGATATTTTGATATACAGATTTTAATAAATAATAAATACTCGTAATAAATACTCAACAGCAGAAAACGTGATTTTTCTTTTGAAATATACCTTCAATTACACGCACACATATATATATATATATATATATATATATATATATATATATATATATAGAGAGAGAGAGAGAGAGAGAGAGACTTTATATTTTATTTGTGTATATATTAAATGAGATTAATTAAGTATAAACTTGTCATTCCTCCTAAAAACAGGCTGTGATTCCTGTACCACAAGGGTCTACATTACTGCAGTTCCCATGTTGGCCACTAGGAGCACAAATAACCTAAACTGATATAATGCAAAATTTTGTGTTTATTTGTATTATTTGTCCAGGAGATCAGTGTTCTTAAATTGTCACATGATGTCATATAATATTATCCTGTGAATATCAGCGTGGGCTCCGGCTGTTTTAGCTGAAACCCCGGACTGGAGTTTAAATAAATAAATAAATAAATAAGCGAACGCGGGACAACTATATTGTTGAGCAAAATAAAACGTTGTTTGTGGCAGCACGGAGCTGTACTGACACACTGTACGTATGTCCGCATGACTCGGGACTTTATCTACGTTTACAACTTCCATTTTCTCCTCATTTATTTGTGTACTTTGACTTTAGCTAAGGATGCTGTAAAAAGGAAAAAAAGAAAAGTCGAGATATAAGCGTTATAAGCGTTGTTGAGCTGAGATGTGTTATAAGCGTTGTTGAGCTGAGATGTGTTATAAGCGTTGTTGAGCTGAGATGAATTATAAGCGTTGTTCAACTGAGATGAGTTATAAGCGTTGTTCAACGTTGAGATGAGTTATAAGCGTTGTTCAACTGAGATGAGTTATAAGCGTTGTTGAGCTGAGATGAGTTATAAGCGTTGTTCAAGCTGAGATGAGTTATAAGCGTTGTTGAGCTGAGATGCGTTATAAGCGTTGTTGAGCTGAGATGAGTTATAAGCGTTGTTGAGCTGAGATGCTGAGATGAGTTATAAGCGTTGTTGAGCTGAGATGCGTTATAAGCGTTGTTGAGCTGAGATGCGTTATAAGCGTTGTTGAGCTGAGATGAGTTATAAGCGTTGTTGAGCTGAGATGCGTTATAAGCGTTGTTGAGCTGAGATGCGTTATAAGTGTTGTTAAGCTGAGATGCGTTATAAGCGTTGTTGAGCTGAGATGAGTTATAAGCGTTTTTGAGCTGAGATGCATTATAAGCATTGTTGAGCTGAGATGTGTTATAAGCGTTGTTGAGCTGAGATGCGTTATAAGCGTTGTTGAGCTGAGATGAGTTATAAGCATTGTTGAGCTGAGATGCGTTATAAGCGTTGTTGAGATGAGATGCATTATAAGCGTTGTTGAGCTGAGATGCGTTATAAGCGTTGTTGAGCTGAGATGCGTTATAAGCATTGTTGAGCTGAGATGCGTTATAAGCGTTGTTGAGCTGAGATGAGTTATAAGCGTTGTTGAGCTGAGATGTGTTATAAGCGTTGTTGAGCTGAGATGTGTTATAAGCGTTGTTGAGCTGAGATGTGTTATAAGCGTTGTTGAGCTGAGATGTGTTATAAGCGTTGTTGAGCTGAGATGTGTTATAAGCGTTGTTGAGCTGAGATGTGTTATAAGCGTTGTTGAGCTGAGATGTTATAAGCGTGTTATAAGCGTTATAAGCATTGTTGAGCTGAGATGAGTTATAAGCATTGTTGAGCTGAGATGAGTTATAAGCGTTGTTGAGCTGAGATGAGTTATAAGCGTTGTTGAGCTGAGATGAGTTATAAGCGTTGTTGAGCTGAGATGTGTTATAAGCGTTGTTGAGCTGAGATGAGTTAT
>JACRUU010000024.1:991835-1021835 GCA_030449085.1 Kryptopterus vitreolus
GCTGGGACAGAGACTCACGCTTCATCAGCGATCTAACAACCCCGGGGACATTTTATTTTTCATCCATCGTTCCGTTTTTGTTTTTTTTGCCGGTGAGCAAAAAGAAAAAAAAAAAAGACTCCGTGAGCGCACGCGTGTCCGTCCGCGGTGCGCAAAAGAGAGAAGGAAACCCGGAGCCGGTGTTAAGAGTCCAGGGACGGTTTCATTGTAGGACTCGAGGACGCGGATCGCTTGTGTGTGTGTGTGTTTGTGCGCGCGCGCCCGTGTGTTCCGTTTCTTTATTTACTCCAGGAGGGAACTCGTAGTGAAGCGTGAAGTCCGTGCGTTTTTTCCTTGAAGGATTTGGAGGAGAGAGAGAGAGAGAAAAAAAGAACGAAAGAAAAACCCCACACACACATAAATATATATATATATAAATATAAGAAAAGCCACTCCAGGCAGGAGGAAAGAAGGACAGCTGGACTTTGAGCATTCTCTATGGGCCGCCTTTTCACGGAGCGCTTGGAGATCTTTGTAATGGATTTCTGAAAGGAGGAGGAAAAAGTTCTGAGATTGTATTATGAGAGGATTTCTACGCACCAAGGACTTGACGATACGAATTTACCAAGTTGTAAAAGGAGTCGCAAGGATCTGGATCTAGAGCCGACTAGTGTGAACTGTTTTATAATCTTCCCAAGGACCGGGCAAAGGGCACCGGGAGGGGAAAAAAAGAAAAGGTAAGTAAAAAAAAAAGCTATATTCTGGATGTGTTATCTTTAATTCAGAAGTTTGTGTTCTTGCGTTGTCGCTGCATTTTATTCATTCTTTTTTTGCGTATTTTGCGTAAATAAAACCCAGTATCGCACCAAAAAAATCTCCATCGGATACAGATGCAAGAAAAAAAAACCCTAACAAACAAAAAACAACACCCGAGTCAGAGAGAGAGAGAGAGGGGGGGGGGTCCCCTATGTCCCCAAAAGGAGCTCGGTTGGAGATGACACCATTCCAGTGTTGTTTTATTTCTTTGAGATCATCTCCTCGACCTGCTAACTCGGTTATCACTCGGGGTGTGCGTGCGCCGCGTCCATAGCCAAGCACCATTCAGGTTCCCAATTGGTTTCACACGTGTAAATGGGTGTATTTATCTTAAAGCCCACTCTCACACTGGTGTGAAAATCCCACAGAAAGAGCATGACCACTTGTCCCGGGCTTTTCTTTTGCTCCCTGCTGCCAGACCTTTTCATTTCCAGGAGTCATTTAACAAAAAAATGCATCATTACAGACGTTACGACATTCTGTAGGTCACGTGTTTCAGACTTATCATACCTGTTGAATAAAACTAGTACAGAATATATAAACCAATAGAAATCTTAACAACCTGTATCTGTTTTTTTACCTGATATGGGCTATTGGCAGCTCCAGAACCCTATTTACTGTACAAATGGCCCATTATGCACGCTTCTTTTTACAAACAACAGCCTGTAACTGCTCTGCTCTTCTAATTATTCATGTTTTTGGAAAGTGGTGCACAATGTCCAGCAGTGATCAGGTAGACAATGTGTCTAGTGTGACCGGACCTGCTGGCTATTCATATACAAATTTGCTGAAGTAGCGCTGTTCCTGTCTTAATGCCTCACACTTAATCTCAGTCCTTGATTGTGTTTCAGTTTGCCTGGACGACGGCGAGATACCCAGAGGTCGCCAATGCCTGGAGTCTGAGCGTCGGAGCCGGTCACGAGACAAACAACAAAAAACACCAAAACAAAACCTTTTTACCCGCTCAAAATGCAAAGCATTTTCTGTAGGTTGGTTCTGAGCGCGTGCCTGGCCGAATTCGCCTTATCGAGGAGCGTCGTGACGAAGGAAGTGCGATCGAAAGGTAACTGGAGGACACGATGCGTGATTTATGGGGTGTTTTATGTTTGTGGGTCTCTGCTGTTTCTGGAAAGAGCTTAGAATGTGATTTATGGGAAAGAGTTTTTCTTTTTAAAGCGAAGTGCCGTCTCAAATCCAGGGGACGTGAAGTCAGATGAGAGCGGAAAGGAATCGGGGATTTCTATTTATTTATTTATTTAGCTGTAAACAGGTCTACTTGATCCTGCCAAAGGATCCCCGAGGCTCGGAAGTGTAAATCTGTCTGGCCTGGTGCCAGTGACATGGGATTTTGGGGAGGTCCGGGGGAGCTTTTTTTTTTTAGATTGTAACAAATACAGGGCTGCGTACCTGCTTTTATATGAACCCCACGTGCTGCTATGATGCTCAGCTTAGGGGGATCTGTGGGATCTGCATTGGTGTGCACAGATCATCATCATCATCATCATCATCATTTCACTCCAGCATTGTTTTACCTTCAAATGAATGCTTATCACTGAGAGAACGACGAGGGCGAGTAGAAGCGAGAAAAGAGCGTTGGTTAAAAGCATCCATCCGAAAAATTTGCAAGACCCCATTGTAGTGTTTAGTTGTTTTTTAATAATAAATAATGTCATGTATAATTATTATTATTGTAAAGCTGCTTTGACACTATCTCTATTGTTAAAAGCGCTATATAAATAAAGGTGACTTGACTTTTAGACGTCCAGTATAGCAAAATCATGTTCTTCTATCGGAATCGGCCCCCTTTTATTTTTTAAAGCTGTGTGTTTTGTGTTTGCCTGCCTTTTATTTCCCCCATGACCATTTACACCCTCTGATGGGGTCAGATTCAGGCCAGGCCTCGTTTTCATTCAGCGAAGTTCATTAGTGTGTCGGTGGGAGAATGCTGTGCCTCAGCACTGGAGGTGACATTGCTGCTTTAGGGATTCTTTGCACAAATGCTTATCAGACTCACTGCTGGGTTTCAGGAAGACTGCTGTGAAGTCAAACTGTAGGTTGAATCCCACTTTTGTCTCTTCGGATGTGATTTACACCCCCCCGAACCCCCCCGGCAAACACCCCAAACAAACCCCACGCTGGATGTTTTAGGGGTTTAGACCTGGAGCATGTGTCAGGAGAATTGTTTGCTTAGTGCAGGAGGTGTTTCATTATTTAATGCAGCGGTGAAACAACACAGGCTTATTTTAAACATCTACGTATTTGACCCTCTCCCAGATTCCAGAGAATTCCGGCCGGCCCTTCAGCCGGGCTTTCCCGAGAACACCACCGTGTTAGTCGGAGGCCAGGCAAAGTTGGTATGTAAAGTCCATCGGCCAGCCACGACACGTCTCCAGTGGTTCAAGAAGGACAAGGATCGCCTGGGGCCTGACGGATCACCGCTCCTTAAACCCCTCACTGTAAGGAAGTGATTCTTGTATTTTTTTTTTTGTCCTTTTCCACGACAGTGAATATAATTGAAGATGTGTTTTTTTCCCACCTACAGCCTCTTCAAGACAACATTTCCAAAGTCAACGTTCTTCCTTTAGTAAACGTCACCCCAGACGATGCAGGAGAGTACGTGTGCACGGCGAAAAACTCGGCTGGATGGATGAGTAATTCCGCGTGGCTGGAAGTCTTAACCGGTAAGGAACTTTCAAAGGAATATGGGGAAAATGTAAATATCACATTCTAGTCAGATGTTCATCAGTCGTAATATTTTCCTTTCTAGAAATCCTTCCTGCTAAATCTGTGGGCCTGTTGGCCGAGAATCCAACAGGTAGGAAACTTTTGGCATGGAAAAATAAAGAGACCCAGAGCAGTTAAAGAATAAAGCATGGTGAGTAAATATGCCTTCTGTTCTCCAGAATTTTCCGAGGAGCTGAGTGAGGAAACATCCGAACACCTCCTGCTAGAGCCGGGAGATTTGCTGAAACTGCGCTGTGACACGAACCGGCCTGGAGCGATCCACTGGTTCAAAGGAGACGTCCGTATACAACATAGCGCTCGGATCCAGATCAGAGCGGGAGTCATGGAGATCACAGACGCCACATATGAGGACTCGGGAGTCTACGTGTGTATGATCCGTGGCTCCAAAGAAGCTCTGAGGAACTTCACCATCATTGTTGCAGGTGTGTTACGTTAGACGTGTAGCACAATGACATAAAGAGGTTATTTTTTACGCTTTAATTACATTTTACGATTAAACCGTGCAGATGCTATGGGATCTGGTGATGATGATGAAGACGGTGGTCAGGAAGACCCGGTTGCGGAGACAGAAAACGACCAGGTTTACTTCTCCAGAGGTGTGTGTCGGAGTTGTTTCAGGATTAATCTTTGGCCGTTGAAGAAAATCTCAAGAGCCTTCTTCTTCTATAGGCCCGTACTGGACGCATGTCCAGAGGATGGAGAAAAAGCTTTACGCCGTCCCAGCCGGAAACACGGTTAAATTTCGCTGTCCGGCAACAGGAAACCCGCTGCCCATGATCCGCTGGCTGAAGAACGGCAGGGAATTCCGGGGGGAGCATAGGATCGGAGGAATCAAGGTGAACTATTTACGACAGCCCACAAACAATGGGGCTAATTGCACGACGTTCCTAATTGTGTTATTTTTGCCTTTACAGTTGCGCCATCAGCACTGGAGCTTGGTCATGGAGAGCGTGGTGCCCTCAGACCGTGGGAACTACACTTGTGTGGTGGAGAACAAATACGGCTCCATCACTCATAGCTACCTCCTGGATGTGTTGGGTAAGACAGTAGACAGTGGTCTGGCTTCATGCAGAGTGACCTTCTCCCTGCGCCTGTCAGGGGTAATAAGAATTAAACCGGGGGGAGCCGCAGTGCCGGCGTCTGGCAGGCACCAATCACACCTCAGATACAACCACGTGGGTTTTGTTGAGGTCCACAAGGGAAAAGGGTACAAGAGGAGGTCGAGCTTTAGCTTGTATCGCAGGATCATACTCAGTAAGACTAGGTTCCTACAGGCGCCAGGTCAACTGCCGTCTCCGTCTAGAGGAAGGGGCAAGTAGGGGGTTTCAAAGCATTTCGGCATACACAGGCTCGGCAGTGGGATTCCCTAATTAGTGCATGCTTCAGTCTTTTGGAGGTGGTGCTCGTCTCTTTCAAGCATTCGCTTTGAGATTTGGGAAAGTTGTTTTGCCCCCTTTGACCCACGTTTTGGCATTCCCGTTTTCAGAACGCTCTCCTCACCGACCCATTTTACAAGCTGGTTTACCGACCAACACGACAGCGGTGGTCGGAGGGGATGCGCAGTTCCACTGCAAGGTCTACAGCGATGCACAGCCACACATCCAATGGCTAAAGCACATCGAGTTGAACGGCAGCCGGTACGGTCCCGACGGTATACCGTACGTCAAGGTCGTCAAGGTACAGATATTCTGCTCTCAGAAACTTCCAGAATCTTCTGCCCGGATTCATTGGTTCCACGGATATAACATGGTTTTTTTTCCGTTTACAGACAGGCAGCTTGAACATGTCCGAGGTGGAGGTCCTGTACTTGACAAACATCACAATGGAGGATGCAGGAGAGTACACGTGCTTGGCCGGAAACTCCATCGGCTTCTCGCATCAGTCGGCATGGCTTACCGTCCTATCAGGTAGGTTCCTTACCACGAACGAACAACGTCTTTATCTCCATTGGTCACCTTGTAATCGAATCCCTCGTCTTTATTAACAGAGGAAGAAGTAGCCAAAGAGATGGACCTGATAGAGACCAAGTATACAGACATCATCATTTACGCATCGGGCTTCCTGGCGTTGGTGATGGCCGTCGTGATTGTGGTCTTGTGCCGAATGCAGACCCACCCCAGCAGGGAACACTTTGATACCCTTCCCGTGCAGAAACTTTCCAAGTTTCCCCTCCGCAGACAGGTGAGAATCGTAACTTAAAACGTGTAAATCCTGCTGTGTTTTTGTTTTTCCGAATATATTCGCACTAATTCTGCGTATCTTGGAATCACAGTACTCGGTGGAGTCCAACTCCTCTGGGAAGTCCAGCGCTTCTCTAATGAGAGTGGCACGTCTTTCCTCCAGCTGCTCTCCGATGTTAGCTGGAGTCATGGAGTTTGAGCTTCCCTACGATCCGGACTGGGAGTTCCCGAGAGACAAGTACGTGCCAAGTGACACTATCCATTTTGATCGTCTTGCCGTTTGACTTTGATGATGTATTTACAATGGTGTATTATTACTTAGTTTGACTTTAGGGAAACCTCTTGGCGAGGGCTGCTTTGGTCAGGTGGTGAGAGCGGAGGCTTATGGGATAAACAAGGATAATCCAGATCAAGTAACCACTGTGGCGGTGAAAATGCTGAAAGGTAGATATTCCTGATCACATATATGCGATATATAGCAATAAGCCAAATATTTACGTGAAACAATACGAGCCGATGTTTGGATGTCGTCTTCCAGATGATGCGACCGACAAAGACTTGGCTGACCTTGTCTCTGAAATGGAGCTCATGAAGGGCATGGACAAGCACAAGAACATCATAAATCTTCTTGGTGTTTGCACTCAGGAAGGTCAGTCTACTCGCAGACCTCACGTATGTTTGAAGGCAAATGTGAAAACGCTCGTCACTGACTTCCCCCGGCGGGAACTCTCTGCTTCCGTAGGGCCACTTTACGTCGTGGTCGAGTACGCTTCTAAGGGAAGCTTGCGCGAGTACTTGCGCGCCCGCCGCCCCCCGGGAATGGACTACACCTTCGACGTGACCAAGGTTCCTGAGGAGCAGCTCACGTTTAAGGACCTGCTGTCTTGTGCCTACCAGGTGGCACGAGGCATGGAGTACCTGGCTTCTAAAAGGGTGAGTTTGTTTGTCATTCAAGACCCACCTAGACTGCCCCGTAACCCCTAACCCCTTCTGCCTGAGCCTTATCAACACGTCCCTTTGTGTGACACACGATGCCAGGCATTCCTCACTGGAGTGGTGGTGTGCTGTGTTTACCACTGCGTCTGTCCGGTCTCTGTGGGCTTTGTCCTTTTTAGCACTGCCATAAATCTGTTAGCATGCAGGCGCACAGATCCGCCTGTGCACAAGATCATATTACTAGGTCTTTGTGGCCTGCAAAGAATGCAGCTGTCTGAAACCCTTCCATTAAGGGCCGCAAACCAGGGGCTTTTTCGTCCCCCACTTTTTTTCGATGCCCAAATGCCGCTTCTATTTAAAAATGAAAACCGAAATACGCGTAATAACATGCGTTCAAGTTGAGCAAACAATCCGCTGGTGTTTTTTCCTCCAAAGGCCACATCTATTTCTAGCCAGGCTTGTTTTTGGAGCATCTACTGAAAGCGTCATTTATTTATTTATTTATTTATTTTTAAACGCAGCCGTGGGTTTTACAGCGTCTTTTCTCCTTTCCTCTCCAGTGCATTCACCGAGACCTGGCGGCAAGGAACGTCCTCGTTACGGAGGATAACGTCATGAAGATCGCCGATTTCGGTTTGGCCAGAGGAGTGCACCAGATCGATTACTACAAGAAGACGACGAATGTAAGCGGCTAAAACGAGTCGATAAGTCTTCCGCGGTTGTTTTAAAGACGGATGTTTGTCGGGTCCGTGCTGATTGGCCGGTGGTTTAATGAGAGATAATTGAGGCCTCTGGATCGGAATTTCACGGGTTCAAATCTCACAACCACCAGCTGCCACTAGTGGGCCCTTGAGCGAGGCCCTTAACGCTCAATTTCTCAGTTGTAAGTCGCTCTGGATAAGGGCGTCTGCCAAATACTGTAAATGTAAATAGTTGGAGGGGAGGATTAGGGAACGAGTGAATTTGGTGGATTCTTTCAGATGTCCCGTATGCGGCTTCTTTGCTTACTGTCTTCTCGGCTTTGATTTTAGGGACGTCTGCCAGTGAAGTGGATGGCCCCAGAGGCCTTGTTCGACCGAGTCTACACACACCAAAGCGACGTGTAAGTGCGATCTCTGCGATTGAGCACTGAACACACGATTCAGGAAAAACGCATTGTAAATGTTCTTCTTGCGTTCGCAGATGGTCTTTTGGAGTCCTGATGTGGGAGATCTTCACGTTAGGAGGTTCACCGTATCCCGGGATCCCCGTGGAAGAGCTTTTCAAACTGCTGAAAGAAGGCCATCGCATGGACAAACCCTCCAACTGTACACACGAACTGTACGTTCCTGCTTTATTTTTGGCGAGCGCGCCACGTGAAATTCACCCAGTGGTAACGATTGTAACGTTTAATTATTCGTTTATTTATTTCCAGCTACATGAAGATGAGAGAATGCTGGCATGCGGTTCCGACACAAAGACCGACATTCAAGCAGCTGGTAGAAGAGCTTGACCGAGTGCTGCTGTCTATTTCAGACGAGGTAACGATCGTATTTTTTGTTGTTTTCTTCTTCGCCGAGTTATTATTGCGAAGTCGCTCAACGACCCTTGTTTCTTTTTCTCGCAGTACCTCGACCTGTCGACGCCTTTCGAACAGTATTCCCCGTCTTGCGAGGACACTTCCAGCTCGTGCTCCTCGGACAACGATTCAGTGTTTACCCACGACGCCTTGTCCACCGATCCGTGTCTGCTCGGTTATCACGACGTTCGCTCCCGACTAGACATGAAGACGACGCTGCGATAAAACGCCTCGTCCGCCAAAAGGACTCCGGTTTCTGGATTGCGTTTAAAACAATTTCGGACACCCAAGGAGCGGACTCCGGCCTCGGTTTGCTCTGCGTTCTATAAAGAACATTATCGTAACGCTCGGCACTCGAACGCCTGGTGACAAAAAAAAAAAAACGTCTGCCTCAAATAATCAGGTTTCTACTGAGAAACTCGTAATAAACGAACGCTGCTTATTATGTAAACGTATCCGAGCGGCATAGGGTTTCTTTTCGTTAGGAAAAAAAAAAGAGAACATTTATTTTGATATAAAAGTTGATAGCATTGTTAAATATAAATTTCTCTCTATATAAAGAAAGTTTATTCTACTTTTTTTTTTCTATTTAAAGATTTGTCTTAAATCTCAGGATCTCGCGTCGGTGAAATCACCGCAGCAAAAGTGCCTGAATTTAGATTTCCTGTGAATATCTTAAAATATTATGTACATATCATTGAATACGACAGTGACATTTTTTTTAAATATAAATTATTCGAAAAAGCATATGAAGTGAAAGGTGTTGGGCGAAGAATTTTCCGGCAGTTTCGACAGCGCGTTTTTCTTTTTTTTTTTGTTTCGTTTGGTTTTTTTTTTTTTTTTTTTTTAATTCGCAAGAAAATCTCGCTAACAAAAGCCAGACTTTGTTTTGACTGTAGCTATACAGTAACGGAATACGGTTGAATGTGAAAAGCACCCTTGAGGTCGGTTGCCTGAAAATGAGAGAATCCTCTATTGTTTGGCTGTATCCTTCTAGCGAGGGCAGTTTTGTTTGCAGGGTCCAAGCTCGGGCCAAGTTGGACAATAAGCCCATGCAGCTGTAATGGGTGTGACCAGTGACCATAGGACAGGGTGATTTTGGGCTGGTTGGGGATGGGGGGGGGGGGGGGAGAGGCTCTCTGAGCTTGCGTGCAAATGAGATGGCCCCCTTATTATGGTAATGGATCCAGCTGCCCATCTTTCTCCTCCACTATCTTTTAAATATACAAATGCTAATGGTGGCCTTTTCGAAAGCAAACTCTGCAGTGTCCATCGGGGAATGCGAGGCCTCACCCGCAAGCTAATAAGGCAGCTTTCTCAAGTTAATTTTCTCAATGCTTTTAGCAGCCGATGCTCCTCGGAATCCCTCGGGGGGGGGGGGGGCTCGGGGTGGGTGGGGGCGGGGTTATTTGGCCCCTCCGTGAGCGCATTAGAATGAGTCGATGACCCGGTCCTCTCACTTTTATATGTCGGGGTGAAATGCCATTATATTGTATGTATATATGCATGTATATACTATATGCATATATACATGACCAGTGCGTGGGGCTCGGCTAAACCGGTGCAGCTTGAAGAAGGAAACCGCGCCCCTCTCGTGGCCTTATAACCCCCTGCATTGATTAGCGATGAAGAAGGCAGAGAAACAATAAACTGCATGACATTCCATTTTATTTACTCCATATAAAAATTGTATAGCAATCAACAATGTTCTTATGCATTTTGGTTTTCCCTCGAGAGAATTATTTTAGAAATATCTAATTTATTTGTTTATCGTGTTGTTTTATATTAAATAAAGGATAATTTAAACGACTCGTGTGCAGCAACTTGGTGCAGTGATTTAGTAGGTGTTTGTAGGTACGTGTTACACACTTACACGCGTCATGCCCGTGCGTTTACATTACCTCGGGTTTTATCGCTTAAACACACACTTATCCATGACACTTCATGTAGCGTGATTTCATATCGCTTATTTACATTCAGACTGTTTAAACTCTAACTTTCTCAAATACAGCTGGATACAGCACGGTTTCTCTCCGGGTTCTCCGGTTTCCTCCCAAAAACATGCAGGTTGATTGGCAGCTTGGAAAATTGTCCCTAGTGTGTGAATGTGTGTGTGTGTGTGTGTGTGTGTGTGTGTGTGTGTGTGTGTGTGGAGTTGAAGTAAAAAGTCACCTAAAAACAATAACGACTCCCGCAAAATGCAGATACGTAAAATTTCTACTTCCGTAAAATAACGACGTATTTGTACTTTGTTACTTTGCGCCTCGGGGTCTCTGTTTATATTGTGTTTGGGAACGAATAAAGTAATACGAGGTAGAAGTTTATAAACACAAATGTGTGTAGTGCAAACAGTTGGTGTTAATTCAGCTATATGATATTCTATACGTGGGGCACGGTGGTTTAGTGGTTAGCACGTTCGCCTCACACCGCCAGGATCCGGGTTCGATTCCCGTCTCGGCCATGTGTGTGTGTGGAGTTTGTGCATGTTTCTCCCCGTGTCTCACTCCCTGTGCCGGGTCTCAGTTTTCTCAGGGGTTTTCTCTTTTTCTCCGGGTTTTCTCCGGGTTCCTCCTCCCCTCTCCTCCCGGTCCAAAAAACATGCACGGTAGGTTGATTGGCACACCTTGGAAAATTGTCCCTAGCGTGTGAAAGTGTGTGTGTGTGTGTGTGTGTGTGTGTGTGTGTGTGTGTGTGTGATGGGTTGGCATTCCATCCAGGGTGTATCCACAGGCTCCCCGTGACCCAAGAGATCGGATAAAGCGGTAGAAGATGAAGATGAAGATATTCTATACACACAAGAAATGATATTTTAGTGTGTATGCGTTTATAAATTTGCTTATTTAATATTAATCTCAACAAATACACATGTAATGCTACGACGAGAAACGCTAGTTATTTTTGTTTGTTGTTTCTTTCCAGATATAAATAATAAACTCCACTATAAACATTTACAAACACTTACATTTACTAACGTACTACAAATGAGGCCGACATGCAACAGCCAATCAGCTTTCACGTATTCGAACAAGTCTTTCTCTGATTTTATTTTTCCAAATTTAGTTGATTACATTTTTATAGCGATACGTGGCTTTTAAAATGATTTAGTTCATTAAAGGCTCTTGGTGAGATCTGCAGAAACTCTGATAAATATAAACAAACAAACAAAAAATGTTCCAAATAAGCTGTTTGTACGCAGCGAGAATTGATTATTGGTTTTTGGTTGACTTTTTGAGACGTGTGCTGATAATAAAGTCCCTGCAAAGCGAGTGACGCGAGCGGGTTTAGTTATTTCATTTTAGTATTCTTATTTATTTTTAATTTAAGAAATGCTGATCATGGAGTGCACAAAAGTCCCTAAAACGGAGGCGGTCCTACGATTCGAATCAGGTTAATAAAGTCTAAAGTTGGTAGCGGAAATGACTATTATTATTATTATTATTAGTATTATTATTATTATCCTCATTATTCTATTTATATTATTATTGTTATTTCTGTTATTTTCTGTCTTACTGCTTATGTTTATCTACTTCTTATTGCTCCTCCAGTCTTATTATTATTACAATCTCTATCCTTTATCTCTTACTTCCTCTTATTATTATTTTTCTTTATCCTACTTATTACCCTTATCTATTACTATTCCCTTATTACTTACTCTTCTTTCTTTGTTTTACTTATTATTATTATTATTTTTATTCATTCTAATTCATTATTGTTTATTCCATCTTATTATTACTTCCTATATTTATTATTATTATATATTATTATTTAGTCATTATTTTATTACACTACTCTTCAATATTCTATTATTATTTCTATTATTATCCTATTATTTATATTCTATTCATATATTACTATTATTATTATTATTATTATTATTGTTTATTATAATATGTTGTTATTAATATTGTTATTATTGTCTATTATTATTGTTACTATTATTATTATTATTATATTATTATTATTATTATTATTATACTATTATTATTATTATTATTATTTTATAATTTTTTTTTACAGCACATCTGACTAAAATCAGAGGAAATAGCTGTTTACGGTTCTCGTGCTGTAAATGGTTTTCACGTGTGTTGAGTAATAATGTGAAGCCGAACTCATCCATCTGTCAAAAGTTCTTTTGTTAAAGGATCCAGTCGGAGTTCGGCGTCGGGGCGAATATTTCTCCACGTCCGCGTGTTTGCGTTATTCATATCCTGTTCCAGTGCGTTCCGTATCAGCAGCGAGGTTATCTGAAGGACCCAGAGTGTTTATCTGGACTCGCCAGGCTCGGTTACGACATCGCATCAGCTGCTCGCTTAAACCGAACCAACCCATACACCCCATACATACACCCCATCCCATCCACACCCCCCCCCCCCCCCCGTCCCCCCCCCCCCGCCGCCCTCCCCTCCTCGTTTCCGTTCCAACGTTCCATTAAGATTACAACAACAGCGTTTGTATTATCACGATCCTGTTTCAGTGCAAAGCCCTGAAAGCGGGAAGAAATGCAATGTGCGGATCTTGTACACACAACTGATAACACGCTCCGCAGCTCCGATTACACGGGATTTCGCCAGTGGAAAGTCTTTCCGGACGTTGCTCCCGACTCGGAATACGTTGGGAAGGCTCCCGATGAAAGTTGGTTGGAAATGTAAATGTTGTTTGCGTCTGATGTAGTGCTTTTGGGTTACACCATCACCGTCACCCTGAGCAACATCACAGATACACAAAAATACACACCAGAATGCAGCATTTGGGGGGGGTAGGAAGAAACACCCACACACAAACACAACATACAAACTACGATTGCTGCGTTACTGCGTAGCGAATGGGCCCGGTTACAACCTCTGCGACAGGGTTACGGGGGGTTCCCCCCCCACATAAACCTAGCATTCATGCACAGCACACACAGGGGCCTTATGGGAAGACACACACGGGGTGTTTGTGTGTGGTGTGTATGCTGTGTGTTTGTGTTCATGTGTGTTGTTCAGTTTTCGTAGCGAATGGACGAGCCCCATAACCGGACTGCATCAAACTGGCCTTACTGCTGATCTTTTTGTTGTTGTTTTTTGTTTTCTTTTCTTCCAGCTTCGCAGAAGTATTTTAATCAGCATTTATACACCTTTCATCTCTGGCTGTGCATTTTCAATACCCACACTTCCTTTGCAGATAATACAAAAGGCCTGGAGCGTGTGGACCCAGGAAGAAACACCCCCCTGCGAAGGGTAAACATCGCCCCCACCACCCCCAACCCCACTCCAACCACCCCCCAACCCTCCTCCGGGTAGGGGAGGAAAGAGAAAAGGGGAAGACCACCCCCTAAATGCTCCCACATTCGTTCGGGTATTTTCACCCACAGTGTGCGATGGCGAGAAAAAGAGCGCTGATGTATTTATTTATATTTATTTATTTATTTTTACGTCGAGCTTCTGCAGCTGCCGGAGAATAAACTCCGACCCACACGCTTTTAATCCGACCCGGCTCATCATTCCCAATAATCCACAATGTCATACAATCAGGAAAAAAAAAACATGTAGGGGAGAGAAAAAAACAAAAAAAAAACCCAAAACGAGATTTGTCGTAAATTTGCACTAGCGGTGGATTTGTTCGTCCTGTGAGGATACACTGTCTGTAAATGGAAAAGCAGAGGGTTTTCTGCGGACGATCCATGATGAGTTTCAGAGCCAGGAGATAAATATTTCCCAGTCCAGGTCTGCCATAGTCAGCGCAGCGTGCCTGCTACACACCGGATCACATATCCTAAAGCTAAATCCAAGGTCACGGACAATAGAACACGCTGAAACCAGAGAAAAGGAAATCATCCATCCGGAAAGGGGAGAAAAAATATACAACTGATTTATTATCACTTTATTGTCCGATTATAGCCTAAATATACATATATTTAAATAATACATATAACAAAACTGTGATTAATGTAGCATACATGAATATTTTCCATGTTTGTAATACTGTAAATAACTGTAACAGATGTTATCATTATATACATTTCACTCCCTTTAATAACCATTATTAATTATTTTTTTTATTAATTACTTGTTAATGACAATGTTATTTTGTTTAGTGTTGGTTTGAAGTGTAAAATATGGGACGTGGCTCCTTTAAGAATTGTGTTCCGGTTGCTTTTCCATATAAACTGGTGATACGGTGTTTAGGTTATACGGAAGCGCTTTATTGCGTTCAGTAAAAATGCGCTTTATTGCAGTAATACGGATTTGGGAATGCGATGCGCTTGCGTAAGGTTCCATACGGTAATATACGCTAATATAGTGAGGAGATCGTACCTGTTGTGAATGCGCAGCTAGGGGGCGTCATTGGGGGAAATTTAGGAAGTGTGAGTGGATGCACTGAACCTTTATTTATTTATATGTTGTTCAGGTTTCGTTCATTCGCAACAACACGACGCAGAGTGAAGGAGCGGATCACTCATATAGTAATGCACACTGCGTTATAACACCTTAATAACATTAGTGCCTGTTAAAGTCAATTTGCATTAATGTGATAATAAAGCCTTAACTTTGACAGCATATACTATATATATATATATATATATATATTATATATATATATATATATATGATGTGTATGTTTAATAGGATTATGTCGTTTCCTGGTATCGTTTGCCATCAGCAGACCTTTTTTTTAACTCAACAGTTCTTCTATTTATTGCTCTGTAATTTGGGAGCGTAATTGATTTGGATTGGATTTCATTCATGCTCAGACTGGAGGAGGAAAATACGTGTCCCGGAATCTTGGGCTTGCTTTCACGGCCTGCTAAGATTTCCCAGCCGCCCCGGTTATCAGTGTTCCTACAGCATGACGTGCTCTCTGCGGCGCTCGTCGCTTCGGCCGCATCCGACTCTAATGTTTCTTTTTCAAACCTTGGCTATATATATATATATATATATATATATATATATATATATATATATATATATATATGATATATATATATATATCTATATATATATATATATATATATATATCTATATATATATAATATATATATATATATATAAAGCCAAGGTTTGAAAAGAAACATTAGATAACATTAGATAAAAAGAATACATATATATCATATATATATATATATTATATTATTTTATTTTATTGGGTAAATGAAAAGCTGATCAGGATTTTGCTCCCCCAGACAGAATAAATTGAAGCGCTCGTGTGTACACGGGGAACGGTGACAAGATCCAAGCCAAACCTTTACAACACGGTTTTTCTTCCCATCCAGTTGAGCGTTCAGGAGCCGGGCTCCAGACCGAATCTCCTCCCTCACAGCCGAGCGTGACTGTGAAAAACTGTGACCGAAGGAGGATTTTTTTTTTTCCCTTTCGGCCGGAAAAAAAAAAACAAAAATCAATGATCAGATCATGAACAGAATTGAGGTTAAGTAGATCAGCTGTTAGAAGCAGGAGATGATTAGGAAAACATCTGAGCTTCCCAAAAGGGGGGATGGGGTGGTAGCGCGGGGGAGGGGGAGGGGGAGGGGGGGTTGGGGTGGAGGCACACTTCACTTCTTAAACGCCATTTAGTGAAGGTGTAAAGACAAAACAAACAACAAATGTTGGGCAGGGAGTAGTTCCTGTCAAAACAGCTGAAAATATACAACTTCCTCCACAGACCACTTCAGCCAGGTGCAGATCTGTACAGCAAACATGTATATATATATATATATAAATGTGTGTGTGTGTGTGTGTGTGTGTGTGTGTGTGTGTGTGTGTGTGTGTAAAACAGCAATTAATGTGGTCTTTCTTGACATTTTTAGGAAGCTGTGTATAAATGTTGTGCCTTTCAGTCGTCTATATCGGGATCACGTGGGATTTGCAGTAATAAAGTAAAATACATTACTCCACTTAAGTCACTTTTTCTGTACTATTTCCTTTTACGGAGACTTTTATTTTGTATAATCGTTGCTTTTTCGGATGATAAAGTAACCGGGAGAGAACGCAGTAACCCTCTGATCAGGCTAGGTGGCGCACTGTTTTGATTACAGCTTGGTGATATCTACCAGTTTTGCGGAGTAACTAGTGTGAATAGTGTAACTAATAGTGTTACATAATTTAATTACAAAATAAAAGTAACAGTAATTCGTTACAGTTACTTATGTGAACGATTTATCCCAAATTATCCCACAGACCCCCCCCCCCTTTTTTTCTCTCCTTAGAATGTTAATTTCATTAAGCGCCACCTAGTGGACAAATTAAAGTATTCCAAAAGTCATCAAATGTAACCATTTACTTTACTTTTATACAGTATATATATTTAAATAGTGTCATTTATAATCTGTAATCTATTACATTTAAAAAATAACCTTCCCAACACTGATTAACCGACATGCACTTCCACACCCAGCAGAACGTTTAGAGAGGAATAAATGACGGAGTTTCAGGTCCTTATTAGTGCGTTTTTGTTTATTGTTTTTGTGTGTTTGTGTATCAGGAAGTTGCCCACGTCCCGCCAACGCGCATCCAGACGCAAAACACACGCATGACAACTCCACTCCTGTCACCATCGCAGGTAAATTTGGCTGTAAGGATTTATCAGGGCTAATTATCGAATAAATCCCGATCTTCCTCTGCGGTGATGCATTTACACAAAACAGGAAGGGGGAGATTAGTGGGGAACGCTGGGCTCAGATCCGGAGCCCTGCAAACTCACTGCAGGAAATCTACTCAGCATTTAGCACACCAGACACATGTCTGCCAGCGTGTACACACACACACACACACACACACACACAGCTCGGCTTACTAGCGTTATGAGGACCCTGCATAGACCTCATTATTCACGCACCGTTACTTAGATGCACATTAAACGGATTCAGTGTAAACCATAATACTTTAATCTCTTTATTTATTTATTTAAATTGATTGATTAAATACATATTTATTTATTTATTTTTAACAGAAACAAAACAAAAAAAAAATGTTTATACAAGGACAAAATTTCCAGGTCCAATAAAAATGAAAAAAAAAAAAAAACCAGACAATAATAAATATAATGGTGAAATTTCCGTTCAAACACAATATTATTTATTTATTTTCTATATTTATATCCCTTACGCCCACATTCGGAGCGGGTTTACGACGTGAAAAGAAACTTTGCAAAAAGCGAAGGCATCTCCGAACGCCAATATCACACAAAAACGAGCCGTGTCCTGCTGAGAGGCATAAAAATGAGGTTTATAAAGTGTACATAACCTCTGGCGAAGGCAACTAAGTGGCGTATTAGTCACGCCAAGAATATAGTGGACGCACTTGAGCAGTGCGGAGACGCCAGTGCGGTTTCCAAGGGCTCTTTTTCCTTCATGAGTCAATACGAACAGGAGGACAGGCGTAATATTGCGTGCGTATTTTATTTATTTTCGTACGTTTTTTTTATATATATATTTTTTTATCCTTGGTACAGTGTGTGTTTGTAGCTGCATGGACAGGATGATGGACAGGAGCACAGCTTTCCACTGATACTGATCTCGCTGCTGAATGACTCACGACTATGGAGATGATGAACATCTGTTGGGAAGTGAAGTGAGGCGGTCAGGACCGGGGTACGAGTGTGTGAGTGTGTGTGAGTGTGTGAGTGTGTATGTTCGGGGGGGTTCAGAGTGGCATCTTTTCCTCTTGTAGGCATTATCTCATCCCCTGAACACTCCCGCTCCATCCTCCCCAGGCCGGCTACACACACACAGGAGCATTACTCGCATCTGTCACCCATTAATCGCCAAATTATGGAAGAATTGCGCGTCAAAAGCCATTACCAGGGCCATGTCCCCGGGGCCATGTCCAGCTTTCTCTCCCTCTCTCTCTCCCTCTCTCTCTCTCTCTCTCTTTCACTGTTAAAAGTGATTCCTTGTCTCTGATGGGAAAAACTGTACAGGATTGGATTTTTGTGGGATACGTGAGTCAGCACAGAAATAATATATATATATATATATAATATAATAATCATACATTTGCATAAAGCATCCATATTTATCCATGCGCATGTTTTACATTTAGAACAGATACAAATACACATACATGTTATATTATATATTGTCAAATGTCAAATATTACTTTCAAAATGTCCTTATCTCCCCCCCCATGATAATTTAGATAATATATTTTTTAAATATTTTGATATGCATATTTATATATTTATATTAAATGCTTATAATATTATGATGGAATATAAAAGAGGTGATAAATGTGTTTTATTAACAAAAAAACACCAGTAACTCACAAATTCTTACTGTATATTACTGTATATTTCTGTATATTACTATATATTACTGTATATTACTGTATATTACTATATATGTCTGTATATTACTGTATATTACTGTATATTATTTCTGTATATACTATATATTTCTGTATATTACTGTATATTACTGTATATTACTGATATATTTCTATATATATCTATATTACTGTATATTACTGTATATTACTGTATATTACTGTATATTACTTACTGTATATTACTGTATATTACTGTATATTACTTATATATTATTACTTTATATTACTGTATATTACTGTATATTACTATTTCTATATATTACTCTATATTACTCTATATTATGTTATGTATATTACTGTATATATTTCGTTATATTAATATATATTTCTGTATATTACTATATATTTTTTCTGTATATTACTATGTACTATATACTGTATACTGTATGGAACATAAATGTATTACCAGTTTATATGGAAAGCAACAAAAACCAGAACATCATTCTTAAAGGGGCCCACGTACCGTATTTAACAATCAAAACAATCACTAAAATAATGTACATAGAAATGAACAAGAAATTGTTTTATTAAAATAAATAAATAGCTAATTATTTATTAAAAACATGAAAAAGCAAAATGAAAAATATGAAAAAACAAACTCTCTCTCTCTCTCTCTCTCTCTCTCTCTCTCTCTCTCTCTCTATATATATATATATATATATATATATATATATATATATATATATATATAAAGTGTGAAAACACGGTGTTCATGTTCCAGAACAGTGTTTTTCCGCAGTGTTAATGGGATAAAGCACTTACTGAAGATGAATGCGTGTTCTATGCTGCCTCTGTGCGGAAGGCCGTGGGGGATTAAATTGTACTTGCCCTCCCATATCAGTATAATACCAAAGGTACTTTACCCCTTCACTCACTCAAGTGGTGTGTTGACAGAAAAAACAGCTCGGCCAAATCCACAGCAGAGGAACACTAAGATCCTGTTGCAGGCCTCCGTGTGTGTGTGTGTGTGTGTGTGTGTGTGTTCGGAGTGAGGTATCTAACAAAGAGCCTCGATTCAGGTAAGGGATGGTCGTGAATTCACGTCACAGAAACGAGGAGGTGGGAAAAACCGGGGCCGGGATTTCAAACCGGTCCTTTCAGCGCACTCAGGAAACAAAGACTCACTTATTCTGCCAGGAGTGACAGCTGAAAATATCTTTAAGCTTAGTCTGTGGCAGCGAGGCTATGCACGTGTGTGTGTGTGTGTGTGTGTGTGTGTGTGTGTGGTGTGTGTGTGTGTGTGTGTGTGTTGTGTGTGTGTGTGTGAGAGAGAGAGAGAGAGAGAGAGAGAAAGATTGTTATTGATCATTTTTTCATTTGTAAATTTATTGATCCTGTTTTGTAAGTATTACTTTTCTGTAATAAATAGCCTTAATATAGTATCGAACATATCTGAATCCGAATCCGAATCAGAATCAGAATCCGAATCAGAATCAGAATCCGAATCCAAATCAGAATCCAAAACCAAATCCAAATCAGAATCCGAATCCAAATCCGAATCCGAATCAGAATCCGAATCCAAATCCAAATCAGAATCCAAAACCAAATCCGAATCCGAATCCGAATCCGAATCCGAATCTGAATTCAAATCAGAATCCGAATGCGAATCCAAATCAGAATCAGAATCTGAATTGGAATCCAAATCAGAATCTAAATCAGAATCCGAAAGCAAATCAGAATCAGAATCAGAATGCGAATGCAAATCCAAATCTGAATCCGAATCCAAATATGTTGTGGTGACATTTTTAACGTAGAGCAGAAAGAAAAAATGGCATGTAATGAAAGGATAAATGTGATTGCACATTTTTATAAGGAAAAATAAATAAATAAAGTCATTATCGCACATCGAGGTTTCCTATTTCTGTTTTGTTGACTAATATCATTAAAGAGTGCGATCTCATCCATACGTTTACATGAAAACACTTCCGCTGGCGAAAAATAAACACACATCCGACCCCGACGCGCGAGTGTTTGTAAAGAAGCGCTAAAAGCCTCGTTTCTTAGGGTTAATTCAGGAATAACGCTGCCTGTCACCTCCTGTTGTCGGTGGACGGCCGTGTCAGGAGGAACAGCAGGCCTTCCATGTGTGAGCGTGGCCGCCGGCCCAAAGCCTCCCTTACCACTCCAACACAGCTGTTGTTTTCAAGGCTGCAGGTCAAGACCCGGAGACGAACGCAACACACTCAATGCAGCCTTTGTCTCGGGACAAGTGGACAGAAAGGTGCGCCTTGTGGCCGGAGCATCCCCCTCGCACAAGTCCACACGCCGGCCATGTTGAATGTAGAGTCCCTGTGTGTGCGAGATTCCCAGCAGGAGACGCCATCAAAGCGAGGTTACAACATTCACTTTCCTATTTGCATCCAAATCTGTTCGGAAACTTGATGAAGTTTATTTTGGACCCGTACGCAAGAACACGAACGAAAAAAACAAGCGCTCGTATATCACGATTAATCTGTTCTTCGTAAATTATTCAAACGATACACGGATAAAAGAAACCACCTGGCCGGGGGGGACGCCGAATTCCCCGCATTCCCGGCTATGGACAATCACATTCCCAAAGGCAGATCTGTACTGAAACACTGAGAGTATATTCTTTCTTTCTTTCCTTCCCTTTTTCCTTTCTTTCTGTCTTAACCGGTAGGAGGTCAAGTCTATGTGGCAAATCACTTCCTCAGGAAACGTCTCCCGCGCTGACAGAGCTCCCGGAGCGACTGTTATGCTAATCTGGCCATGTTTAACACTGCAGCATGTTTGTAGCCAGAGCAAGGAAATGCACCATGAAACGCAATAGCTTAAGGCAGGAAACTGGGATCCAGTAAAGGAAGAAACAGGAAGCAAACATGGCAAACACAGCATGTCTCAAATCTCCCCAACACACACACACACACACACACACACACCTCCCATGGCCTTCGTCTTTGGCGGCCCCAGAAGGCCAGGATCTTGTTTTCCGTCCGAGTCTCGTCTCTCCCAATTTTACAGCTGGACAGAGAGCTTCAATAGATCCACTGATGCCGGTGTCAGACAAAAGCGTATTAGCCAAGCCAGCACACCAATCCAGGATTTCCTGGCTTACGGCGCACAAAACACACTTTGCACAGTCACTGCACAATGAGTGCTTTAGGAAACGGGGTGTCAAAGTCACGCCGGACTTCTGGGATCTGTAGGTTTGCATTCCGTCCCCGTATGTCCAGGGCGCGTCCTCGTCTTTATCCTAACCAGCATTATCAATGAGTTCAAGTATCGTGTGCTTCTCAACCAACACCACAAGAAACCCGCACCCGGAACCCAGACCTGAACCCCGGACCCCAGACCCAGACCCCGAAGCTGGACCCCAGACCCCGGACCTGGACTCCGGACCTGAATCCCGGACCGCAGACCCCGGACCTGGACCCCGGACCTGAACCCCGGACCCCAGACCCCAGACTCCGGACCTGGACCCCGGACCTGAACCACGGACCCCAGACCCCAGACCCCGGACCTGGACCCCGGACCTGAACCCCAGACCTGAAGTCTGGACCCCAGACCCCGGACCTGGACCCCGGACCTGAATCCCGGACCCCAGATCCCAGACCCCGGACCTGAACCCCAGACCTGAACCCCGGACCCTAGACCCCGGACCTGGACCCCGGATCCGGAGCCCGGACCAGTGCCTCGCTGACCTTCCCTCAGGCGACCAGGCTTTTCTCCAGATGAAACCCTTTACATCACACACACACACTGAATCTGCGAACACACACAATTCATTCTCCTGATGTTAGAATAATTGCTATGGAAGCATCTACGAGTGTATAACGGGGTTTTTTCCCCGTTTAAGCTTCACATCGTACTGAAAATAACACAACACAACCATGCGTTAAGGTTTGCAGCATTTGACCTTACAACTGAGGGCCTTGCTCAAGGGCCCACTAGTGGTTGCTTGGTGGGATTTGAACTCACAATCTTCCGGTCCCGTGCAGTGACCACTGAGCCTCCGCATATGGTCAATTCATTTGCATCATTGGAGTCTCAATTGAAACTTGTTACATCCTGACACTTGGTCGGGATGCTTTGATGTCACGGGTATGACATCATTTTTCAAAATGCAAATTAGGGTTCGTTGGGAGTGATAAATATGGACACTGATTATCTCACCTCAGTTGCTCATTGATTACTCAGGCTACTGATCAGAAGGTCGGGGGTTCGAGCCCCGGTATCGGCACTCTTGGATCCTTGGGCAAGGCCCTTAACGCTCTGTGCTCCAGGGGGCGCTGTATCATGGCTGACCCTGTGAACCCAGAAACATTGCCTCATATCATTCTGTACTGCAGTGGCTCCCCAAACACAAATAATACATACATTCATTCATCTTCTAGCGCTTTATCCGATCTTCTCGGGTCACGGGGAGTCTGTGTCTATCTCAGGCGTCTATGGGCATTAAGGCAGGATACACCCTGGATGGAATGCCAACCCATCGCAGGGCACACACACACACACACACACTCACATTCATACACATTCATACACTAAGGACAATTTTCCAAGGTGCCAATCAACCTACCGTGCATGTTTTTGGACCGGGGGAGGAAACCGGAGAACCCGGAGAAAAACCCCCTTGAGACACGGGGAGAACATGCACAAACTCCACACACACATGACCGAGACGGGAATCGAACCCGGACCCTGGCGGTGTGAGGCGGACGTGCTAACCACTACGCCACCGTGCCCCCCTTAATACATAAATTGTTTACGTTTTATTTATGTTCTGATTCTTTTGGAAAATAACGGTATTTTCTCCTAAACATCTGTTTATGACTCTCGCCTCGGTCACATGACTTACCTCCAACTGCTACCTTCTTAAAGGCGCCGCCCCGCCCGCTAACACACAATACATTAGCGTTAAACTGAAACCCCCGAGCTAAACAACATAAACAAACAAACACAAACGTCTTTGTGTAGTGTCTTTGTGCAGGATAAAAGTGACGCGACATTTAACACACAAACGTTATTTTGAATAACTTGTAATCGGTCTATTTTACACCGTCCTTTAAAAACAGATGTCTGAACGGATGAATCAAATCTCGCCTCGAGTGTTTTAAACTTTTATAAACCGCCGCGACGTTTTCACGTCAGCATTTACATTTTGCGATTACGTTAACCGTTTTTTTCACGGATATTCTCACCGACGCTTTTACGTTCTCGGTCAGTGCTGAGTCACAGGAGCGCTGAGTCACAGGATCGCTGAGTCACAGGATCGCTGAGTCACAGGATCGCCGAGTCACAGGATCGCTGAGTCACAGGATCGCCGAGTCACAGGATCGCTGAGTCACAGGATCGCTGAGTCACAGGATCGCTGAGTCACGGCGGTTTACGCTCTCTTTGTGATTCTTTGTGATTGTGATTCTGATTCTGACTTGGATTCTAACTTTGATTCTGATTCTGATTTGGAAATTGGATTCTGATTGTGATTCTGATTTGATTCTGATTTGGATTCTGATTCTAACTTTGATTCTGATTCTGATTTGAAAATCGGATTCTGATTTGATTCTGATTTGGATTCTGATTCTAACTTGGATACTGATTCAGATTCTGATTCAGATTCTGATTCAGATTCTGATTCGAATTCTGATTGTGATTCTGATTTGGATTCTGATTCTGATTCTAACTTGGATTCTGATTCGAATTCTGATTCGAATTCTGATTCTGATTCAGATTCAGATTCAGATTCTGATTCTGATTTGATTCTTATTTGGATTCTGATTCTGATTCTAACTTGGATTCTGATTCTGATTCTGATTCATATTCTGATTCTAACTTGGATTCTGACTCTGATTCTGATTCTGATTCGAATTCGAATTCTGATTCGGATTCGGATTCAGATTCGATACTTCATTAAGTTGGAACAGAAGGCGTCGACTTCACGAAGGACACTCGCTTATAAAAAAACGCACTACTCGGGTTGGAGGAGATCATTACTGTCTTTTCATCTTCAGAATCAGAATCATTTCTAAGGAGAAGAATAGTTATAAAATGTCAAATGTCTCTTTAAGGCGTTCAGGTTTGGGTTTGGAGGTCAGGTAGAGACGGAGGAGACGTATAGACGTGGGAAAGTTTTTAAAAAGGGGGAGGAGTCTAGTTTATTGTGGATGTACGTATATGTTTGCTTCTTGTTCTCGTTCCTGATATAAAAAAAGAACTGTTTAAAAATAACATTTTTATTTATTGTTTACCAAAATAGTTAGGAGACCTGCGTAGTGAATAGCGAATGCCACGAACAACTTACGAACAAATCCACACTACCAACAAACTCTTAACCGGTCCGTGGGTCGGGAACGTCTGTGTTTATATGAAGTAAACAACGAGCAGTTATAACATTATAACTTAGAAGAAGTTGATGCTGTTAAAAGTGTTTTGGCAGCAAATCCAGCGTTATGCAGGCGGTCATAATGTTATTCCTGCTCGCTGTAGAAATATGACGCAGTTTTCACATTGTAACAATTATTATTATTATTATTATTATTATTATTATTGCAGTGAAATTATAGCGCATAATTGCTTTGAAGATATTTTCTAAGATTACTAGCGTACTATGATTTGAAATAAAGGAACTTTGATAATATAAATATATACATATATTTATTTAAACTCTACCAGAACTTCCTGTGGCAATGTTCTTCCACCCCCCCCCCCCCCCCTCTTCACCCCTTTTTCTTTCGAAAACACCGGACTTCTTCCTTCACCGGGAACAGACGCTGGGAGATGTTGTTCCGTTATCAGATACACATCGCAGACCTTTATTCCAGCTTTAAGATCAAAGATCCGAGTCTCCCGATCGTTCCGGAACGCCGAGGCGCCGAATCTCGCTCGAATCTCTGTAGGACCAGAATCTACCGGGTTCCTGTAAACGCCCTGAATGAAGAGCATTGTGCAGGATCGCTCTCTCTCTCTCTCTCTCGCTCTCTCGCTCTCTCTCAGCCTGCTTTCATTAGTTTTCCGTGTACAGGCCGCGGCTGCAGATCTGCTTCACATCCAGCGGATCAAAGCGCAGGGAAAGGGCTGTGTAATGCAATAACGTGTGTCCACGGGGGAGCTGTTCTCTGGGAAAGTGCAATAGGTTAAAATATCAGTGCGATTTGTCAGCAGACCGTAACTGTTCACCTGTTGTCTGGTCCGGCTGGACATTCGCAGGAGCGCTCCATCTCCACTCCCTCACACACGTATATGCTAGAAATGATCTCCATATGTTGGTGTTCTGAGAGTGTGAAAGACCTGAACTATCTCCAAACGCCACATTTTTCACACAAAAATACAATCATTAATGTCCGGATTACTGGCATGAAGGGTAGCGTGGGGAAGGGGGGGGGAGGGGGGGGGCAAATAAGTCTGGAAAAAATTCTAAATAATTAGAAATAAACACAAACGATGGAAATCTATTGTGTTTAATAATTTGCATATTCATTTCGAGAATATAAACCATTTCCAGGTCAGATTTGATGTCGTTGAGACGCCGCGTCCGTCAAAAATGCTGATATTCCACTTACATTTCTTCCTTTTCATCAACATTCAACTATTAAAACTTTGCCTTCGATGCTTTGATGAAGAAAAAATTTATATAAATATATGATTATTATTATTTGTTCATTATTAATTAATAACTATTTCATGTTTTTTGGGAAATTAGTAATTACTAATATTATTTTCTTGTAAATGTCATTGTTATTTTTTTTACTGGTTGTTTTCATTGTTAAATGCGGTACGTGGCTCCTTTAAGAATCATGTTCCGGTTTTGGTTGCTTTCCATATCAACTTTCATTACTGAATCGCCGCGGTACATTTAATTGTATTTTTAGTAAATTAAATAATTACTGCTACTTATGTTATATATATATTTTTTTTATATTCTAGCACGGCAAATTCAAATTTTACTTGTCACATACACAAACATACATAGTATGACATGCAGTGAACATTATAAGTACTGTATTATTATAATGTACATTTTACACCTTTATCTTTATTTTCTTTTATTACGGGGATTGTATTAGATTATATCATTCATTCATCTTCTAGCGCTTTATCCGATCTTCTCTCGGGTCACGGGGAGTCTGTGTCTATCTCAGGCGTCTATGGGTATTAATGCAGGATACACCCTGGATGGAATGCCAACCCATCACACACACACACACACACACACACACACACACACTCGGGATAATTTTTTTCCAAGGTGCCAATCAACCTACCGTGCATGTTTTTGGACCGGGGGAGGAAACCGGAGAACCCGGAGAAAAACCCCCTGAGACACGGGGAGAACATGCACAAACTCCACACACACATGGCCGAGACGGGAATCGAACCCGGACCCTGGCGGTGTGAGGCGAACGTGCTAAACAATAAACCACCGTGCTCCTTATATCTAGGGTTTAAACTTTAAAAATTATAGCCATTTATTGGTGTTTATAAGCATTTTTCTGACAAAAATGCATGTTTTTTCCCCAATTCACACGTATTCTAGGAATGCAACCCCTGCGAATGTTAAAAGTCGACTGTGTTATGTTATGAAGGTGAGGAGGTTCAGGTCCAGGGGTGAAGTCGTTCATCTCCAAGGTGTTCTTCCACTGCAAACCATGGAAAGCAAATCTTCATGGATCCGGCTTTGGAATATTCGGAATATCGGAATATTCGGAATTGACCGATGTCGTAGGTAAAATTTCACCCAAATTGCTGTAATAAAAAAGAAAGCCGACAATTTTTTCACTTATTTTCATTCTTGCAACAAAAATGACCCCAAACTCTGTCCCCCCCCCATCCCGGGTCTTTGTCATGTGACCGGGGGTCGTGACAGGTGGCTGTTCAAGCTGTTTGTTCGCAGGTTGTAGCGCTCGCTGCCCTGACTGCTGCGGATTATACCAGTCCATCTGTCAAAAGAATTAGGAGGAATCTGCAGGAATTTTCAGATTTTTCACAGTTTTTTTTTTTTGATCTGCTGGGAGGAAAGTAATCCGAACCCTGCAGCCACCTGCAGCCGCCGTCCCGGAGCTCAGGAACGCATGGGACTTTTCACCCGCCGCTCCCAGACGGATTATCCCTTATTTAAGAGTCACATGCTCGTACACGGGGGGGCACGGTGGTTTAGTGGTTAACACGTTCGCCTCACACCGCCAGGGTCCGGGTTCGATTCCCGTCTCGGCCATGTGTGTGTGGAGTTTGTGCATGTTCTCCCCGTGTCTCAGGGGGTTTTTCTCCGGGTTCTCCGGTTTCCTCCCCCGGTCCAAAAACATGCACGGTAGGTTGATTGGCACCTTGGAAAATTGTCCCTAGTGTATGAATGTGTGTGTGTGTGTGTGTGTGTGTGTGTGTGTGAGAGATGTGTTGGCATTCCATCCAGGGTGTATCCTGCCTTAATGCCCATAGACGCCTGAGATAGACACAGACTCCCCGTGACCCGAGGGAAGATCGGATAAAGCGCTAGAAGATGAATGAATGAATGAATGCTCGTACACTTCGCTCTCGCTGGCCGATCCAATAGGATGAGGCCATGTTTGTTATGCGGTTTTGGGATTTGACCTCACAACCTTTCGAGTCCAACATCACCGTAACCACTGATCGACTTCCCAGTTTCCAAAGAATCGTTCAATTATAGGGTCCACCGGTCATGTGATGTCTGGTTGGTGAAGTCAGACATGCTGGATGATGAGTTTTCCGAACTTCCAAGAAGGATCGAACCATCAAGGAACAGGGACGCGGGGTTCCACCAGACCAGGGAATCACCTGGTGGGGGTTGTGTCGTGGTGTGAGGAACACATTCCTGCTACACACTGTGGCTTTTAATAACATTCAAGCAGTTCTGAAATTCAGTCAAATTTTCACTGCGTAACTCGTCTTGCAGTTTTCCTCTGATCGTCACTAATCGTACCTCATATCGTGCGTCCCGATGGTGTGAGACGTGCTGTTACTTTTATAAGGAATCGCCCCGCGGAATTCCGAACCCGGGGCCAAAAAGCGGGAATTTTTTCCCATAGAAAATGAATGGGGTCGATATTTCGTGCCTCACAGTTTCGCCTGTGAGAGTCCGACATGCACATATAGCAAATCCACTCGTAGGGGGTCCGGAGTGGATCACCATCATATACCTCCTGAATCCCACACACGTTCGGAATTTCGGGAAATCCGCGACATTCCGGCCCCATAAAGAATGAATGGGGAAATTTGACACTCCATTGTTCGGCCCCGTGTTCGCCCGACATGTACATGTGACATAAACACTCGTAGGTGAGATGGAGTTGGTCGCGATCATATGACACATGGCGTCACGTAACAGCAAACGTGAAAAATCTGCGAAATGGAGAAACCCGGACACAGAGTCATGTGACGTGTCTAAACGCTCGGCACATCGACAGGAGTCGGACGCTGGATAAGTTGATGATGTCGTGTGCGTCATTGGCCCCGCCCCCTCCCAAAAAGGACGTTTTTGGTGTCTAAACACTCGTCTCTCCAAACGTGAGTTTTTCGAAGTCATTATCATCTATAATGCTACATCGCTCATGAATAATGGGAGTCGACCCAACGACGTGTATGTGTGAGCCAATGAGTGCTCGGATAAATCGTGTCTACGTGACATGACCTCAAAAGAGAACAAAATAGTCTCAGAATGAGTGGAAAAATGACGACTTTACATTTTGTAACATATTCTGTGACGGTTCTTTCTGTTTTAAGCAACACGTTTATTTCTTTAATCATCACAAATAATGGATTTCATGACCCTTAAAAAACACCAGCGCAAAAAAAAATGATCTCTTCGTTTTTCCCCAAAATCCACAAATCAATCGTGCGTTTAATGAAAAAATCCTCCGCGCTTGTTTGTTCGCGACTCTAATCGTTCCCTAAACACCGCATTGCGAGAGTGAAGCGACTCTCAGCCACGAGGCAAACATCCCACCTTCTGTTATCTGCGGCTGGAAATGTCAGTTCATTGGACGACGTCAGGCCGACATCTGATTGGCCGTTACGAAACCCTTTTTGGCAATTGCGTGATCTTTTGGGACGTTCCACTTTCGACACGCTTGAGTTGGAAACGAACGTGAAAGTTTTGTCGGGTTTGTTTCTTTTAGGATAAACTTTCAAAAGATATCGCCAAAAAAATCCAACAGGATGAATTCCGTTCTTTCTTTCTTTCTTTCTTTTTTTTTTTTATTGATGTTCTTTTGGGAGCGCTCAGAGAAAAACAGCCGTGTGGTTCCGTTCGTTAGCTTTTACACAAACGCACAGTTTGGTGACTAAACCAGATTTCCTGCAAATCCCCAACGTTAAACATTTCTTTGTAGCGCTCGAGGCAGAAACGATTTCCATCTTCTGTAGCATTTCTGAACATGAATTCGAGGCAGTGTAGAACGAGGCGGCTGAGACAGAGCGCTGAGAGTTACATGTAACGCCGTTACCTTATTTATTTACAAAATAAAAGTAACAGTTACTGAGAAACAAAACCTGTCATTAAATTACATT
>JACRUU010000024.1:1026835-1029335 GCA_030449085.1 Kryptopterus vitreolus
AGGAATGTCCCATTGAGGCCTGAACCAGGGGGGGGGGGGGGGGGGGGGGGGGGGGGGATTGGGGGGGGGGGGGGGGGGGATTAGGAACTATAAAACCATTCCAGTGTAACTCAAGAGAGCTGAATTAAGTGTAGTGGTTTAGGGGGACACGGTCCCCACAAACGCGCACACACACAAACACACACACTTTGAGGATAAAGCCCTTTATATAGTATCATAATCATTATTTTTGCATGACATTTACATTAGGGCGCCATCTAGTGGACAAACCATTCATAGCCAATATAAATAAACTACAGGAAACATTTTCTTTTCTGAAAACAATTTATTGAACAAAAAAAAACAACAAAAAGGACTAAGAGACGTTCATAATGGATCAATAATAATAATAATAATAACAACAAAAAAGACAACACATGACACTACACTAATACGCGACCCATAATGCAACAACGCAGCACTTTTTTCCCCCCCGTTGCAGCATTTTGTACAGCCCTATGTGTTACGTGAACATGTTTGCTGTACGGTACATTTCACTGATGATGCAACATGGTTTAGTTCGGATGACGACACAAGCCTTTCACATTGCCAGGAGTGTGTGTGTGTGTGTTAATATCATAGAACTAAAATGCTCCGACATGCACGGAATTCAGCCTGGTTTTTAAGAGTACTGTGGAAAGGATTAGTAGTCAATATTTTCTTTACAAAGAACTCTTATAATGGATGAAACGGCAACGAATAAACCATTTTTATTAAAAAACAAACAAACAAAAAAAAAGTAACCGAATGATAGAACACATGGATCACATGGAGGTCAGCTCAAGGTCAACTAACGTCTGCGTTTTCCGGATTCGAAGCTGCTGCACGCGTAACAACAATATTTCTATGGAAATTTTACTATTTATTTTGTTGCAATAAACGGTATATAGTTAAAAAGGAAATAAAAATAATAATAATGAAAAAATTGTAAAAAGTCGGGCAGCCGAGAATCTTCCCTTCGGACAAAAGTCTCAGCGCCCCGTAAACTAAAACAGGGATTTTTTTTTCCTTATTGCGATTCCGGGAAGAAATCGCTTTTAATCCACACGATCGGAGAATACTATCGAAACGGTCCTGCTATAATAATGTAATAACGCTGCTCTGTACATTTATAACCTTGGGAGAACACGAATGAACACGTCCTTCAGCATGACGTACGAACACAATTACAGCACGGGAATATGTCTTATAAACACACACACACACACACACCACACACACACACACAGGGTCCTAACGATGACTAAAAGAACACGATTTTAACGAGACGCTGTGGCGTGTGTGTGTGTGTGTGCAATACACGATTTTATACATGTATATTTATTAGTGATAAATTGCGCATGTAAAAATGTATCATTAATAATAAGGATTTTACAATATAACCAGATTAGCGAAAGCAATTTGTACCTCCAAAGTAAAAGCGAACGCTCCTTTAACCTCGCTTAGGTACGAATGCCATCAGCAGAACCCTGGAAAAACACGTTAAAGAGTTAATCACGCAAACTGGAGTTCGGTTTGGACACCGCAGTGTGCGTGATGAAGGTCAATGACGACGCATGACCTCAAAAGAAGAGGGGGATGGGGGCAAAAAAAAAAAGCTATGTACTGCCCCCTACTGGAAGAATATAGCAATGACTTCACATTAAGATGAAACAGACAAAGCAGATCAAAAACACAAAGCTCTATAAAAAAAAAAAACTAATAAAAAAAATCTACAAAGCTTAAGAGTAAACAAATGTTTGTATGAGAATGTTTTTTAAATTATTAAATAATTTAGCTCTTAGACAGCTCTTGTTTTTAGCAGACCAAAGTACAGAAGGAGGAAGAGATTTTATATATGTATATATATATATATATATATATATATATATATATATATATATATATATATATATATATATATCTATATATATATATATATATATATATATATATATATATATAATAAAATGTTCTTCCAGGAATAATTTCATTATACAGCTTCGAGCCATAAAACCTTTAATCTATAACTATAAGATTATACTTTTTATATAACCAAACAAAAGCCAAAACGCATTAGTACGAAGGTTAGGGATGTTCGCACGTCTACCTCGGAGTGACACTGATGCACCGTATAGGATATAAAGAGCGATGTTAGAGCGATGTTATGTGGTGTAGTGAAAAGAAAACGGCGCCTTGTGTGTATGAACAGAAGCAGCTCGTCGTGTAGGTGGTGAGACGAGAGGGGGGGGGGGGGGGGGGGGGAGCAGGGTGGACGCCTTACAGGCCTCCTGACTCATAGTCCTGCTTTAAACTGCCCCAATCCTCCTCCACGTCCTGCTGCTGGTTATATCCGTACTCATAGTCCGGCTCTGTTTTTTCCATAGGGCTCACGGCAGAGTTGCCCCCTTCCTTGAGTCGGATGCTGGTATTTAATGGAGAGGGGGGGGGAAGGGGGGAGGAAAAAAAGTTGGTAAAAGTG
>JACRUU010000024.1:1034335-1036835 GCA_030449085.1 Kryptopterus vitreolus
CGTTTCAGTGTGACGTCAATATGGACTCAATCACCAGCACATCCACACCATCACACGTCGTCCTAACCATGTGTTTACCATCTGCACGTGTAAGAAAGAAATCTCAAATTCAGACCCGTCAAAACAAAGGATACTTTTAAACAGATCTAATGTCCATTCATGACCCAAGCAAATCTCTCCTGCTACAATGAAACAGGTTTTCGTGAGGACCGTCACAGGAAAGTAAGGTCACAAGCTACCTCTGCTGCAGAAGATTAGTTGCCTTACATAGATTAACATAAATGTTTATCAGCTGTAAATCTGGCAGACAAATGCGCTGCCCAAATCCAAAATTTAACATCTAGTGTTTAGAAGAGACTGCCCCAATCAGACGAACAGAAAAGACTTGCTTGGGCCAGGAAACATTCATTCATTCATTCATCTTCTAGCGCTTTATCCGATCTTCTCTCGGGTCACGGGGAGTCTGTGTCTATCTCAGGCGTCTATGGGCATTAAGGCAGGATACACCCTGGATGGAATGCCAACACGCATCGCACACACACACACACACACACACACACACACACACACACATTCATACACACTAGGGACAATTTTTCCAAGGTGCCAATCAACCTACCGTGCATGTTTTTGGACCGGGGAGGAAACCGGAGAACCCGGAGAAAAACCCCCCTGAGACACGGGGAGAACATGCACAAACTCCACACACACATGGCCGAGACGGGAATCGAACCCTGGACCCTGGCGGTGTGAGGCGAATGTGATAACCACTAAACCACCGTGCTCCTCGGCCAGGAAACAAATATTTTTAATGTAATTGCTCAACAGCGTATGGACATTTTGAAATATTTATTTGTTTTATGTATATTTACATATTTATCAGCACTTGTTGTACAATGCTGCTGTTTTCACTTCTGGTATAAATCTTGAACCAGTTTATAATTAAAGCAACACCTTTATACATTTAAAAGTGCAACAACAAACAAACAAAAACACCCTGTAGTTCATGATTTGACGAGATTTTCAAAAAAAAAAAAAAAAACTCATAATTAGTGACGTGTGCAAAAACATCACTATTATAATCTCTCTCTCGCTTCGGTCAAATTTTCGGCTCGTAACTCGTCTTGCACTTTGTGTTTGATCGTCACGAATCATACCTCATATCGTGCGTCCCGATGGTGTGAGACGTGCTGTTACTTTTATAAGGAATCGCCCTGCGGAATTCCGAACCCGGGGCCAAAAAGCAGGAATTTTTTCCCGATAGAAAATGAATGGGGTCGATGTTTCGTGCCTCACTGTTCTGCCTGTGAGCGTCCGACATGCACATATGCACAAATCCACTCGTATCGGGTCCGGAGTTGGATCACCATCATATACCTCCCGAACCACACGCACATTCGGAATTTCGGGAAATCCTGAGACATTCCGGCCCCATAGAGAATGAATGGGGAAATTTGACGCTCCGCTGTTCGGCCCCGTGTTCGCCCAACATGCACATGTGACATATCCACTCGTAGGTAAGATAAAGTCGGTCGCGAACATATGACTGCCGCATGGCGTCATGTAACGGCGAACGTGAAAAATCTGCGAAACAGTGAAACTCGGAGACAGGGTTATGTGACATGTCTAAACGCTCGGCACATTGATGGGAGTCGGACGCTGGATAAGTTGATGACGTCACGTGCATCACTGGCCCCGCCCCCTCCGGAGAAAACGCCCAAATCGGTGTCTAAACACTCGTCTCTCCGAACGGACTCGCATTTCGAAGTCACCTCTAAATATTAAATGCACCCGGCTGTAAGGGGTCACGCCCGGAGCTGCGGTTTGCATCGGAAAACATCACTCACATTTTCTTCAGGAAATATCCCATATCTCAGGCATGTCCAAAGTCCGGCCCGGGGGCCAAATGCGGCCCGTGTTAAAATTTCCCCCGGCCCGCAGTCTCCATCATAAAATCAATAACATGCGACCCACCAGCACTGTTGACCAACAGTATCTATTTTAAATTTCACCAGAGCACCTGTAGCTGCACTCTCGCGTAAAGGTCAGAGAAGAAGGATGCAAAGCTATAAAATTCCACTGTATTCATTAATTAAGGCAAAATAAAATAACATTTTATCGTTTTTATCTGCCCTCGTTTTGTACTTCAGAATAAGATCAATGTTAGTGTTTGTTTTCCTGTTGACAGGATTTGGATTTAGAAGTTTACAGTTTGCCATTTAATAGTTAATAATATATAATGTTTCAAATGAAAATAGATATGTTTAATCTTCCTGAATGTTTTCTTTAAGTTTATATGGCCTTTTAAAATCAGAAAAGTCATTTTAGTAAAAACTTGTTTAGATTTCTTTGTTGTTATGCGTGAAGAAATAAAAAAATCTGCCATTTGCAATAAAAAAAAAATCATTAATTTGTTAATTTGCATTTAATTTTAATGTTCAAGGAATGTCAGACTGAATGGCCGGCCCCAACATAGTTTCACCTCACCAAATCTGGCCCT
>JACRUU010000024.1:1041835-1046835 GCA_030449085.1 Kryptopterus vitreolus
CGACGACGACGACGGCGCGGCAAGACGAGGAGATTCCGCCAAAAGCTCTGCACACGTTTCAGCGCCCGGGGTTCGTTCAGCCGTTTCATTCATATATACAAAGGGAACATGTATAAAGAGAAATGATTATTTTATATTATTATTTATTATTATTATTATTATTAGGTTATTATTATTATTATTATTATTATCGTTATTATTATTATCGTTATTATTATTATCGTTATTATTATCATTATTATTATCTAATTATTATTATCGTTATTATTATTATTATTATTATTATTATTATTATTATTATTCATTATTATTATTATTATTATTATTATTATTATTATTATATTATCATATTTTATCTTATTATTCTTCATTATCGTTATATTATTCATTCATTCATTCATTCATCTTCTAGCGCTTTATCCGATCTTCCCTCGGGTCACGGGGAGTCTGTGTCTATCTCAGGCGTCTATGGGTATTAATGCAGGATACACCCTGGATGGAATGCCAACCCATCGCAGCCACAAACACACACACCACACACACACACACACACACACATTCATACATTAGGGACAATTTTCCAAGGTGCCAATCAACCTACCGTGCATGTTTTTGGACCGGGGGAGGAAACCGGAGAACCCGGAGAAAAACCCCCTGAGACACGGGGAGAACATGCACAAACTCCACACACACATGTGACCGACGCCGACGGGAATCGAACCCGGATCCTGGCGGTGTGAGGCGAACGTGCTAACCACTAAACCACCGTGCCTATTATCATTATCATTATTATCATTATTATTATTATTATTATTATTATCGTTTATTATTATTATTCATTATTATTATTATTATTATTATTATTATTATTATTATATTGCCCGTTTGCAAAACTATTTTAAATAAAATTCCTGCTTGGTTCAATAATTTATAAACTATTAAACTACCTAAGAATAAAATGTGTTAAATTAAAAAGAATCAAATTAAAGCAATAAACTTATTTTTATACACTTTAATACACTTTTTTTTTTTTTTTTTTAAATCGAGAAATTGATTAAAATGAAGTAAAATTCCCCAGAATGGAAAAATGTTATTAAATGGTTCCCATTCAGATGTTTCTATAAGTGTGTGTTTTTATATTTAATCTTTAATTTTATGTACATTTGATTATATTTCTTTAAATCTTTCTGACGTTGTGATATTCTGTTACTTAATCACAGGAAGTTGTGAAAGTGAAGGACGAATCCTCGATGGAAAAAGACAGTGTACCAGGTATAGAGAGTGTGTGTGGTGTGTGTGTGTGTGTGTGTGTGTGTGTGTGTGTGTGTGTGTGTGTGTGTGTGTGTGTGTGTGTGTGTGTGTGTGTGTGTGTGTGTGTGTGTGGTGTGTTTTCATCGTGGCTGTAAAACTGAGCAGTGTCGTGCAGCCCGTACACACCACGCAGAGCGACTGGTTCCTGCCGACAGGGTCTGCCAAGTTATTGGACTTCCTGTGCGATGGTTCCATACAAACAAACAAACAAACAAACAAACAAACAAACAATGTGAGTTGAAATTTTTGGATAGAAATCGTCTTTTATTCCCCGTTTTTCAGAAACGTCTTCCCCCAGATCTTTGGAGGAGTTCACTAGTCACATGGTCCTTCATTTGTCTGACGATGAGGACGACGATGAAGAAGAAAACAAGGTGATTAGTGAAACACACACACACACACACACACACATGGCGGGATTCGAACCCCCGACCCTGTGTGTGTGTGTGTGAGGCAAACATGCTAACCCCTAAACCATTCCGTGCCCACATGGTACGTAACGTTTCATTTTGAATTTATAGGTAATTCCTCCGAGCCCGGTCTTCCCTCAGGACGCTTCTTCACGCCGCACCAAGCTTTCGCCAACGCAACCGTGCGCAGCATCTCCACGTCCTGAAAACGCCTCAACATTCCCGAACAACTCCGCTTCTCAAACATCCGAGCAGACCGGCGTTCCGAGCAAGTCCGCCGAGGCAGCGCGGAAGGACCCAGGCCTCGTTTCCTATTACTGGGGAGTTCCGTTCTGCCCCAAGGGACAAAGCCCGGATGATTACACCCGAGTCATTCTGACTCAGCTGGAGGTCTACGAGAAGAGCCTGAAGGAAGCCCAGAGGCAGCTCCTGCACAAAGTGGACTGGGGTCTGCCAGTGAGTATCCATCCATCCATCCATCCATCCATCCATCCATCCATCCATCCATCCACCCACCCACGATGCCGCTTAAGAACGGATCATGGTTGTAGCCCGAGGACCCACTGTGTGTATATATTGTATTGACCCGCTCTACCTTCGAGAACACAGCACCAGACAGAGACAAGATTTATAGGGTGAACCACCAGCACATGTGTGTATTTATTTACAGTGAGGGGGGGGGGGGGGGGGTGTGTGGTGCGAAGGAAGGGGTTATAGTCCTCTGAGCGCGTTGCCCGTGTATTCCGTGGCGTTTTCCTTTCGAGAGCCGAGGGCGGTTTAACGACGCGGTGTCCTTCGTTTCACCCGGGAGCTCGAACCTTTTCGGAGCGGGGGTGAGGCGATCCTGCTGCCGCCTGGGGAGAGACGTGGCGCGTTCGTCGTTCTCGCTGCTGCTGCTGTCCGTGCCGCCTAGGGGAACAAAGTTTACACGGGAGAAAACCTTCCGACCTTTCATTACCTCCTCTCCCTTCCTTGTGCTTCTGTGCTCCTTTTATACGGTCGAATCTCCTCCGAGAGGGTGAAGGGGGGTTGATTCGGTGATTGCGTCCCAGCCGTGTTCCATCTCGTGGGACCGCCCCCTGGCCATGTGCTCTCTGCTGTTCCACAACACGGGTGCTGAAGTGGCGCTGTCCTTTCATCACCCGTGGGCGTAGCGGTGCTCGGAGCGCTTGCTCGGTTTATATATGTGCAAATGAACTGTTTTAGTTCATGTGCTTTGTCCTTCCTTTACTTGTCTACCAAATCAAGTATGTTACAAATGATTGTACTTTATTCATTCATTCATTCATTCATTCATCTTCTAGCGCTTTATCCGATCTTCCCTCGGGTCCGATCTTCCCAGGATACACCCTGGGGTCATTGTACGGTAAAGGTACACATAATACACAATTCACTATAAGTCTGTTTTATTTAAGTGCATTCCTACAATTTCAGTACAGAAATCTAGGTGTCTGGCGACCCCAGCGGGGCGTGAAAAACTATGGGCATTACAAAGGCAGGATACACCCTGGTCAATGGTCACAATGAAATAACTTTAATTGTACTTTATTATTGTTATTATTTTTTTAGATTGGTTTAAATTAGACATGTAAAGGTACACATAATACACAATTCACTATAAGTCTGTTTTATTTAAGTCAAGCATTCCTACAATTTCAGTACAGAAATGCAAAACTATATTTTTTATAATTAATGAGGTGTACTTTGGCAAAAACTTCGACCCCTAGCGGGCATGTAGTTTGGAAGTTGAAAAACTAGAATGAGTTTTATTTTTATTATTAACATTTTTTATTATAAATTATTAGCATTAATATTTGATAATACAATTTTAGAAACAATACCCGCTTTGTAATATAGTTTGTAATAATATTTTATATATAAAAAAAAACATTATATATATATATATATATATATATATCTATATATATATATATATATATATATATATATATATAGGGTTATATAGGGTGTGTATATATAAATAAAACAATAAATGAAATGAATAAAGTACACGTTTTATTATATTGATTACATTGAGAAACAGGTAACAGAAAACCCTGTACTGAAGCGGTTCAGTATAAACACTTTTATACTTTACTTTTCTTTACTATACAAATCCTTTTTTTTTTTTAATTGTTCGAACATTACTCAAATCTCCAAGCATGCCTGAAAGTGGCTGTTCTTCACACAGGTGTTCCCATGCCCGATAGAGAGACCGCATGGCAGGAGACTAAAGCGCCACCGAGCTCCTCAGCTTCTAGAGGAGGAGGAGGAGGAGGAGGAGCGAGACGAAGGGCGAGACGAGGAAGAACAAGAGAAGCAGAAAAAAACCACGTGGAAAGAAACGAAAGAATCTCAACCTCGGTCGGAGGAAGACGGCGAGAGCGGACACCGGGACACGTACGTCGTCGTGTCCTCGCCCGAGACGCAGGAGGAGCTCGGGGTGCGTGGTCTTTATTACATGTTACATTCCGGTTTATTTAACGGCGTACATATTACACTTTCACATCTAATACACACTAGCCAAAAGTTTGTGGACACCTGATTATAAGCATTAATAATTATAGAACGTTTGCTGTTTATAATAAACGCCACTCTTCTGGGGGGGGGGGGGGGGGGTGGGGGGTTGTGATTGATGTATACAAAACATATATATATATATTATATATATATATATATATATAAAATAAGCTTATGAAGATATCTGACTTCATCTCCGAAAACGTTATTACTATTATTATAACGTTATTATATAAACGTTATATTTACTTAGAGGTTTACTAAATAGTGCTTTTTAACCCTTGTTTATTTAGAATAGTTTGAATATTCCAATTTTCATTCGTGAAAACATGCAGAAGTGTGTAAAGAATTTACATTTAATTCATTTTAATCATTTTTCATTAAGAATTTCCTTTTGTATTTTGCTCCATACCTCAAGTTGGCACTCAAATGGTCAACTCTGTTGTTTTATTCCAACCACACACACACACACACAACACACACACACACACACGTATGCTTCGTTTTTACTTGATTTCTCTTCCACAGCAGAAATCAGCGTTGGCGTTTGGGCAGCAGGAGCCGTCAGCGAAACCTTCCAGGTAACGATAAAGCGTGAGCGTTTTTTCCGTACGTGTAACTAACGGCCAATCAGACTGGTTCTCAAACCCACATGTTTGTGTAGTACTTGTAGGAGGCCGCTTTCTCAGGAGCGTTCTGAAGACACTCCGCTCCAGCTTGAGTCTGATCAGCACAGAGAGGAAGTTCAGAATGGAGAAT
>JACRUU010000024.1:1054335-1059335 GCA_030449085.1 Kryptopterus vitreolus
CGCGTTCGTCTCCGTGCTACGCAACACTCGCGACATCCATATACAGAGCAAATACTGCTCACAAATTATCACTGACATGTAAACAAATATATTTTTATCAAAAGCAAAACAAACAGAGCGGAACATAAAACAGCATGCATTCAAAATTATTAATAATAATAATAATAATAATATAACAACAATGTATTGTTAATATGAGAGTGATCATAGAAAGGCAAATGGAAAAAAAACAAAGGTCACTTTTTAATATATATATAAAAGTAAAGCTCGTTTAATAATAATTAGATATAAATTAATTTGTCTTACTGATGCAAATATGTTTTTTTTTTTAAAAAAGGTGCACTGAATTCACAAAAGAAAAGAAAACATATCATAATTATGACTGTCATTATTATTATTATATTTTAATATATTATATTATTATTTTGGGGGCACGGTGGTTTAGTGGTTAGTCACGTTCGCCTCACACCGCCAGGGTCCGGGTTCGATTCCCGTCTCGGCCATGTGTGTGTGGAGTTTGTGCATGTTCACCCCGTGTCTCAGGGGGTTTTTCTCCGGATTCTCCGGTTTCCTCCCCCGGTCCAAAAACATGCACGGTAGGTTGATTGTCACGTTGGAAAATTGTCCCTAGTGTGTGTGTGTGTGTGTGTGTGTGTGTGTGTGTGTGTGTGTGTGTGTGTGTGTGTGGGTGTGTGTTGTGTGTGTGTGTGTGTGTGTGTGTGTGTGTGTGTGTGTGTCCTGTGATGAGTTGGCATTCCATCCAGGGTGTATCCTCCTGCCATTAATACCCATAGACGCCTGAGATAGACACAGACTCCCCGTGACCCGAGGGAAGATCGGATAAAGCGGCTAGAAATGAATGAATGAATGAATGTTATTATTTTTATATATTATGTTTTATTGTATTATTTTATACATTATGGTATATTATGAGATCAGATATCCCATAAGTCATAATTATGAGATCATTTCAAAGTGGATTGAACTTTGTAAAAAAATCAAGTAAAAAAAAAATGCTGATTTGTCAAGTCTTTTGTGTATAGATGTGTAATAGCGCCACCCAGCGGTCATCTTTAAAACGGTTTAAAAATGGCGGCGGCCACAAAACTTTAACTTGATCCCATTAAACGTGTATTTGAGTGCAGATGCAGCGTGTGTGTGTGTGTGTGTGTGTGTGTGTGTGTGTGTGTGTGTGTGTGTGTGTGTGTGTGTGTGTGTGTGTGTGTGTGATACACACTTTATTAAACATCCAACACCAGAAATATTCTCTTATATGTGATATCAGTGTTATTTATGATCATCTCTTTATTTTGATTATTTGACTTATTTTAGAGGTCCTGAAATATATCAAATATATTTATATTAAGCAGTCAACCAAGATAATAATAATAATAATTATTGTTATTATTGTTGTTCTCAAGTTTTAATAATATTGTTCTGTCAATATCTATTGTATAAATGATTCATGTCAATTGTTGGGCAAAAAAAATACAAATACATTTTTTTTTAACAATCATTAAAAATATAAACATTTATACACTATCTTTATATTTTCACTTCCTAGTCAAGATTTTTTTTATTGTTTAAATTGTTAAAAGACAAGCATTACGTACACCTAATTTCAGGAATATAATTAAATATTAAATAAATGTAACTATAATATAGATAATTATATTTATATATACATACATACATTTTTATAAGATTTATAATGAATCTTTGGAATATTCTTTCACTTTCACTCTGGGACAGAATAAATAAGTATTTTATCATATATCTATATATATATATATATATATATATATATATATATATATTAGAAATTCTAATGTTTTTGTCTTTGTGTTTGTTTGTCTCTAAAATTGCTTTTAACATATCAAACTTTTAAAAAGCAAGAAATATTTTAATACGTAATAAAAGTAATATATAATATAATATAATATTTTTTCTGTAGATCTTTTAGACTTGTATGTCACATTTTCTTCCAGTGTGTTTTAATTTCTGTATATATTTACAATATATTTTTGCAATAAAAAAAAAACAATATTATATTAGAGATATTTGAACATGTTAATGATTATAATCATGCATACAGCGTCAAAATACTTCATTTCATAAATCCAGCTGTAAAAACAACAACAACAACAACAACAACTTTCTACATGATATTGTGCTCATGTGAAGAATGTTTTTGTTTTTTTGTTTGTTTGTTTGTTTGTTTATTTATTTATTTGAACGCCGGAAAACACACAAACATATACGTCGCTCTTATAGCGTGGCAAGTCACGTGACCGTGCGCGAGCGTTCACCACATTTTACGACACTTGCCGAATGAAAGCTCGTCTTTCTCACAACAGGAGAAATAAATAAATAAATCAATAAATCAATAAATAAATAAATCAATAAAAAATAAACATCTCTTCGATTTGAACATCAATAAAGAGAATCAAAATAAACAAAATAAAACTTGGTGCATGTTTCATGTAACGACACAAAAAATAATATGCTTCCCTTTTTTTTTAAATCGAAAAATTTATAATAATTATAATAATAATATAATATTATTATTATTATTATTATTATTATTAGTAGTAGTAGTAGTATAGGTTTATAAATTATGCAAATTATTAATAAAAAATAAATTTGAATTATAATTTAAAAATAATTTTTATAAATAATAAAAATTATTTCTAATAATAGTTATTTTGAGGTTGGAGGGAAAAAAGAAAGAAAGGGGAAATATATATATATATATATATATATATATATATATATATATATATATAGATATATATATATATATATATATATAAGCCCCACCTTGTTCCTGCCCTGTTTTGACATTCAGAAAGAAAGAAAATAAGACATTTAATGTGTGATCTTTTTGTGATTATTGTAGAAATCCGTGCATTGTAATATTTCTCATATACAGGAGTGTAAACACGCGGGTGTTGTTGTTGTTGTTGTTGTTGTTGTTGCATGTGTGCTTTATTTTATGCTTTTGTTATTTAGTAAGATATTAAAGGGGTTTTTTTTTTTATGGATGGAGTACCCGGCTGTGTAACCTGATAGGGGCAGAGAGAGAGAGAGAGAGAGAGAGAGAGAGAGAGAGAGAGAGAGAGAGAGAGAGAGAGAGAGAGAGAGAGGAGGGAGGAGGAGGAGGAGGAGGAGAAGGAAGGAGGGGGGGGGTGAGGGAATGTTGGACTGCAATGGAGCAGAATGCCATACAGGTAATGGAAACTCCAACTTTCAATATTATATTAAAATCCAGCGCGTGCGTTGTTGTTGTTGTTGTTGTTTTCCCTGCGCGTGCACCGACGAATCCACCGCGAGCTCGCCTTTGATCTTCCGCCGACGATTTTATTTACCGATTAATATCGCCTTGTTTTTTTTTTCGCTCTGAAACGCTGATTTGATCCCCGGTGTTATCCAAACCTCGGAGATGTGCTCTGTGTCTCTCTCTCTCTCTCTCTCTCTCTCTCAGTGTGTGTCTCTCTCTCAGTGTGTGTCTCTCTCTCAGTGTGTGTCTCTCTCTCTCAGTGTGTCTCTCTCTTCATTTCTACAGCAAAGTTGTTCTTTTTAGGCGAAAAAAAAAAAGTTACTACCCCCCCCCCCCCCTCTCTCTCTCTCTCTCTCTCTCTCTCTCTCTGCTGTAACACACGGGGTTTATTATTATTATTATTGTTATGTTATTATTATTATTGCACGTTGTTTACTTAGTCGAATGTCGCGTGATGATATCAATGTAAATAATATTATATTTTGTGTGTGTGTTAATGATTAATTTCTTTGTGTGGCGTCTCGTCTACCTACCTACCTCCTCCTCCCCCCTCCCTCTCTCTCTCTCTCTCTCTCTCTCTCTCTCTCTCTTCTTTTTTTTTTTTTTAAATCACCCCCAACTCACTTTTTTTTTTAAACAATTTACCCGCAAATGCATTTCTTTTCTATATATATATTTTGGTGTTTTTTTGTTTTGGTTCGCATGAATTGATCTCGTGTAGCTTCGGAACATTTCCTCATTTTGTCTACATTGTTACTGTGAGTCTCCAATCCGGCTTTTTCCAAATCAACAGGAACTCCATATTATTATTATTATTGTTGTTGTTCTTATTATTAATAGATATATGTGTATGTATATATATATTATATATGATATATATATATATTTAAAAACAAAAACAAAAACATAGGAATGCTTTTATGAAATCCGGTGGAAGAGAAACGCGCATTTAATCGTGTGTTATTGCGATTAGTCGTCGCAAGAGTCCATTTTATACACGTTTCTATACACGTATATTATATGAAGTAATATTATAGGCAAGGCTTTACAAAATGGCAGCTATTTTTATTATTGCAACAACAAATATAATAATAATAATAATAATAATAATAATAATATAATATACACGTAAACAAGACGGAGCAAATTATTTCTTTTTTTTTATTATTTTTTTTTTTATCAAAGTTGTAAATATTGACCAAACCCACGTTCGAAGCTGTTGAATGTTTTTTTTTGTTTTCTCGTATTACAAACTGAAACTTTTTTTTATTTTGTTTTGTTTTATTTATAAACTTGAAGCCGTTTTGTGTGCATTAAATGAAACCTGGCGATTTTATTAAAACACCAAGGTCGAATACTTCCCCAAACTTCCAGCAGAAGAAACTTGTTATTAATTATTGATTAAATTTTTTTATGTTGTTGTTTTATTTACTTATTTTTTATAATTGCACGGGGAAAAACTAATCACTTATAAAACTAATATTAATAAGATTTGCGATACTTTAAACAGAAATAAATAAATAAATAAAAAAAAAAGACCCCCAGGTTTAATCCTGACCCTGGCACTGGTTAGTGTGGGTTCGAGGCTGTGCATGTGGCCTCTGAAACTTTTACTCCCATAGGAGAGCGCCAGCGGGGGGGGGGGGGGGGGGGTGGGGGGGTGAACGGGGGCCCCGATGGAGGCGGTGGGGGAGGAAAAGACGCCAGTTGCTTACTTCCT
>JACRUU010000024.1:1069335-1091835 GCA_030449085.1 Kryptopterus vitreolus
TTTTCATTTGTCGTGTAATCACATACAGTGTTTATTTGTTTGTATATATGTCTATATTTATTTAAGATTTCATGGAATTTGGGGCCTTTAAAGTCGCCGAAACAAACATTTTCCTGAAAAATTTGATACCCTGAAATTGTCCTTGTCCTTTGTTGCATCTTTTCCGTATAAAGACAGAATCAGGGCGTTTTTTTTCTTTTTTCTTATATTATTTGTACATCTGAGCAGTAATGGCATTAAGGGCCTTGCTCAGGGGCCCCTACGAGTTTCATCGTGGCGCGTTTGGGATTTGAACTCCTTTAAAGCCAGTCTGGTAATCTATAATGTGTTTGCGCGGTTGCTGCAGGTGACGTCGCGCCGCATGTGGAAGGTGGTTTACAACGAGCTGGGCGGAAGTCCGGGAAGCACCAGCGCCGCCACGTGTACGAGACGACATTACGAAAAGTGAGTCGACACGTCAATTAATCAATGATGTAATTAAACAATTAAACAATGAAGTAATTAATTGGCGATTTATTTGTTGCGATGGCAGATTGATCCTGCCGTACGAGCAGCACGTAAATGCAGGAAACCAACCGCTGAGCAAACCCAAAGCTCCGGCAGGTTCGGCTGCACCGGTCAGAAAGCCGATCCGAGGGAGAATTCCGAGCGTTCCAGAGAAGAACGGCGTCACTGCTCAGGTAAAGTCGGCAGAATTTTACACTCTACAGCCAAAAGTTTGTGGACACCTGGGCACAAGATCGGTTCCTGTTCGTTCTTATTCTTACCGCACCTCCCCCACACACACACACTGCTGGGAATATTGGGAAATGTTCTTTGGGAACGTTCATCCCGAACCCCGATGAGAGATTGTGATTAGCCAAGGTGTGAACGGTGGCTTGTGATTGGCTGGATAGAGTTTAGGTGCGAGTTAAGAATGACCTTGTCTTGGAGATGAAAAGCTTCCGATAAGGAACGCCGGGAGATGCACGGAACGCCGGGAGACGCACGGAACACCGGGAGACGCACGGAGCGCCGGGAGACGCACGGAACACCGGGAGACGCACGGACACTTAATATTTGACTAAATATCTAAATTAATCGTTTGGAACCGGAACGTTCTCAGTTGTCATTAGTTAAAACGAAGCGACGGAGAGATTCCCAGCAAGACTTCAATGGGAGAACCATTTATATGAATGGTGATGGTGGTGGAGGTATAGGGAGGTGGTGTAGCCCAGTGGTCATAGGTTCAAATCCCACCACCACCACCACCACCAAGCTGCGACTGGCAGCATTACATACTGTAGCATATCTCTCTTGAGCAAGGCCCTCAACACTCAATTGCTCAGTTGTAAGTTGCTCTGGATAAGGGCGGTAAATGTAAATGTGTGAGTGCTGCCCCCTGTCCCCCGAGATGTGTATTGCGCTCAGAGAAAAATGTAGTTCTTTCCAGAAACAAAATTTCATAAAATGTATAGCTTATATAAACCCTCTGAATGCACTTTGACCTCATGTACTAAGAAAAAGTGCGTCATTCACGTCGGGGTTTATTTTTGTAGCACTTTAAGCACAGCTTCACAGAGCTGAGATGTTAATGGCACCGGATGCATTAACTATGATTACGCCGTCACATGCTGTCTTTGTTCCAGCTTTGCTTTTCATACTTTCAGAAAGTGTGTAACACACACACACACACACACACACACACACACACACACACACACACACACACACACAACCGGTTTATCCAGCCTGTGATGTCAGAAATGAGATATACATTTACTTAGTTTAGCTTAAGATAAAACTTCCTCTATTTCATTATTTTAGTAAGAAATATATATATATATATATATATATATATATATAGATATATATACATACACACACATATATATATATATATACATATATATATATATATATATATATACAGTCCCTGACAAAAGTCTTGTCGCTTATCTATTTTGTAGAAACACCTGCTATTAACCTTGCTATTATTGACTTTTAATTAATCAATTGGGTTGGTGTTAGAAATAGCTCGTATGAACAGCTAAAACCCTCCCAAATGATGTTTAATGCACTGAAATAAATTAGTTTCACTGAAAAAAGATTTATCATTTAATCAAAACAGAAAGGTCAAATTTTGGCAAGACAAAAGTTTTGTACCGCCTAAACAGAAATTGAACAAATTTACTGCAAATACAAAAATATGTCCGCAAATTAAGTAGTGGTGCTGTGAGATCCAAATTTAATATCTTGTATGACTTCCATGAGCTTGAAGGACTGCATCCATGCGGTTTGGCAAGGATTCATACAACTTATTGATGAAGTCATCAGGAATAGCAAAGAAAGCAGTCTTGCAAGCCTCCCAGAGTTCATCAATATTTTTTGGTTTAGTCTTCCATGCTTCCTCTTTCATCCTACCCCACATATGCTCAATGATGTTCAAGTCTGGTGACTGGGCTGGCCAATCCTGGAGCATCTTGATCTTCTTCGCCCTGAGGAACTTTGATGTGGAGATGGAAGTATGCGATGGAGCACCATCCTGCTGCAGAATTTGGCCTCTTTTATGGTTGGGAATATAAGAGGTAGCTAAGATTTCTTGGTATTTTAGACTATTGATGTTGCCTTCCACCCTGCAGATCTCTCGTACACCCCCATACTGGATGTAACCCCAGACCATGATTTTTCCGCCACCAAACTTCACTGTTTTCTGGGTGAATCTCGGATCCATGCGGGCTCCAGTAGGTCTCCTGCAATATTTGCGGCGACTGTGGTGTAATTCAACAGAAGATTCATCTGAAAAATCCACCTTCTGCCACTTTTCCAGCGTCCATCCTTTTAGCAGGCTGTGGGCCTTGGCAAATGCCACACGGTTTTTCAATCGTCTTTTGTTTAGTGCTGGCTTCTGGGCACTGATTCCACCATGGAGGCCATTTCGAGATAGAATCCGACAAACTGTTCTGGTTGACACGGGGACTTCAGGTGACCAGGTCTCGTGGAGCTCTGCTGCAGTGGAAAATGGGCTGGCCTTGGATTTTCGAGCCAACAAACGGTCCTCTCGAGCAGTTGTCTTGCGGGGTCTGCCTGACCTGGGCTTGTCAAAAACGTCTCCAGTCTCTTCAAATCTTTTTTTTTTATCCTCTGTACTTGACGCTGAGACACATTGAAGGTGTCTGCCACATCAGCAGTGGATCTGGTCTTCAGCCTCTTGATAATCAACACTTTAGTCTCAGGGTGAATCTTAGGCATGTTTGCAGAGGTCTAGTTGCAGTTGAGGTGAAGGTCTAGTGTACTGGGGTTCTTTTTATACACAACTGAGACCTCATTGATCCATTATTAGTCACAGGTGAAGCTCATATGACAAGGCGACAACACTTATGTCTTTGCAAAAATGGACTCAATGGGCTTTACCAAGCTGTGAATATTAGAATACTTTTTGACAGTTTCGTTTTGCACTGAAACATTATTACAAAAGCTGTTGGGATTAAAACGAGCCATTTCTTGTCAAAAAATCTTGATTAGAAATATATTTCAGCGGCACTTCAGGTCAATTTGTACACAAGCGACAAGACTTTTGTCAGGGACTGTATATATATATAAAAGAAGAAGGAAAAAAAATATATATATAAATATTTTTTTGTGCGATTCTAAATGTACAAGACAAACAATGCATTTGTGTGTGTGTGTGTGTGGGGGTGGGGGGGCGATTCTACATATTACATCAAAATGCAAATAATACAAAAAAAAATGCATTTTCAAATGACGCTTAAAAAACCACCGTACAACGTTTTCTTTATGTCTTAGTTTGAAATAATTCCAAACTTTGTCCTTTTCTTTGGCATAAATATTTTTCACATTGCAGCATTCTCTGTGTTTGGTTGACGATGCGTCAGTATTAAAAGTCCGTGGGGAAACAAATGGCTTCGTGTGTAGTTTTTATAAAAGATTTGCCGCGCTGCTTTTATTTGGTGTTTGTATCACTCCGGGATTTGTTCCTGCCGTAACGTAGATGGTTTTAAAAGGTTTTTTTGGGGGTGAAAATGTGATAAAGTATTATTAGGGGCGTTCGAGTCAAAGCGGTGCTTTTGAGTGTGATTGATTAATCAATCAATCAACCTATTAATCAATCAATCAATCAGTGGAAACTGCATTTATTTTTTGATATCCTCTCCTGCTACTTTTATTCACTCATCCTGGCATTTTACTAACGGCTGGAAAGATTCGACATAGAAAGGTTTGTGAGTCCGCCTGAACCCTCGCAGGACCTCCGGCTTCACTTCTTCTCCAGAATACGCTTTAATACCTGGAACTCTTAATGTAAGGTTTATAGCAGACGTTTATTGAGGATGTTTTTCCGAATGTAACGTATGTATGTACAACATTGACTTGAGGATTGCGTGATGATAAAAGTGTTGAATTGCTGAACAATTGTGGGTTTTTCTTTTTCTTCCGCTTTGTTAGGCAGCACCACAAGATGGCGCTGGGGGGCGAAAACGAGGCCGACCGCCTGGGAAACGCCCCATCAAAGTGCTGGCTCGGGGCCGACCCATGTCCCCTATTAAACCGCCAAGTGAGAAGGTAGAGGATAAACTCGACCGGCCCATCACTGTCGTCAAGATGTCTCCAGTACCTTCAGCTGCTGCTACAACCACAACCAACACCAACAACACCAACACCAACACCACCACCAGCAGCAGCACCCACACACCTCCACAGAATACAGCTAATGAGGACGTGAAGGTAAAGCAGGGGAACGAACCCTCACCTCCTTGCTTGTTGTCCGGACAGATCGGCGGCTCTCTGGAAGGGTTCAGTCCGACTAAAGGAATGTGTCCCCTGGACTTCTTCCGAGCTCATTTGGGCCTCAGTGGTGCGAGTGCAAGTGTGGAGAGAACGCAGGAGACCTCCGTCACAAACCAAGCCAAAGCCCGGAGTCCAGAAACGCCAGAGAAGGTGGCGCACCATTGTTCTGGGTGTAACTCCGAACATCCGTGTTGGACCGGAGGCCCGAGAGAGGGTCTGACCGCCAGACCTCCGCTCCCTCCGCTGAAGATCCTCCCGCTGGACCTGGATTGTAGTCTTCAGTTGCGTCAGTTGATGCACACGCGGCTCGACGCGTCTCACATGAACACCTTCACCAAGCGTCTCTCCGAAGCGTTGGCTCAGGACCTGAGCAAAACCAACGGCCACGCCGTGCCTCAGGAGCAGGCCGTTCCTCTCAACCTCAGCAAAAAGCCCACGTCCAAGAGGTCTTCGGACGAGTCCGATCCCCAGCGGCAACTAGACCCCGACGCCAAGCGGCTGAAAACAGAACCCGTCGACCTGCGCCTGGGACTCAAACAAGGCGGGGCTTCCTCGGGACAAACGTCGCTCCAGGACGAGCCGGCGGATCTGAGTTGTCCACGCAGGGCCCGGGCCGTTCAGGACAGGACTCGCTCCAACTCCGCCGGATCTCAGGGCTCCCACTTATCTCCAAAATCCGACCCTAATCCCTCCACCGACTCGGTTTTCCCTGTGACTGTGAGCGTCTCGGCGTCGGCCGCCGCTCTAAAATGGCAGGACGGCCGCCTGAGCCCCGTGGATCTGAAGTTGGGGGAGACGCCGGAGAGGATCGCGGTTAATAACAACACGGGATCCTGTCCTAAAGACGAGCCGCTCTCGCATCGTATCCCGTACAAGGATTCCGGCACGAGGGATTATAAAGTTCCCTCTCTTTTTTCCAAGCCATCACAAAGCTGTTGACGCACAGAAAAAAAAAACACACACACCTTCTAGTCCTCACTTTCTTCCGGGACACGTTTTCTTAGTAACGCCGTTCCTTTTTATAACCTTATAAACTCGCCAATCAGACGGCTACGTTTTTAAAAAGCGAAACAAACCAAAATGAAGAAAAAGGTTTATTCCTAACCTCAGAACCTTCAATCCGTCCTGAGGCTTTTATCTCGCGCTCACGACGCTCGTAACGAGACGTTCATTTCTTTTGTCCATCTGCATTATTCCATAAATATGCGCAATGCTGCTACCTGATTGGCCAATCTGTATAATTATCATTAATATGCAGAGGAAACAAGTGTTCCTATTAAAGTGACCAGCCGGACAGGTTGTTTTTGTTTTGCCGAGTGTCTCTGTAACACTACACTGTATTCCGGACCCCCCCAGGCCATATAAACGTGACTCAGTGGGTGTGGAGGGGGCGGGGACTTTTCCCTTTTCCTTCCCCACATGTACGGTGCTGATATTTTTGACGATAAAGGAATTCTGATTGATATATTTTTTTAACTTGCAAACTCGGCGTTTTAACTTAAAGAAATGCGCTTTCGGCGGGAACTCGGTGGCTACTGTAGGTTTGATTTCATTTTTGCTCATTTTACAGTCACACATATGCTATTTTATGCTTTAGTTATTGCCTTTTATGTATATCGTAAACCATCTTTTTATTTCATGTAGTGCCATATTTCTATTTTATTTTATTTTATTTTATATACATATATATTTGTTTTTTCCTCTCTTAACCAAAAGCTAACCATGCTGTAAACATTCTCACCGTTGTGTTCTGTGCCGTTTTCTGTTTCCGGACGACGTTTAATAATAAACCCGTGCAATTAGTACGTTTGAGTTTTTAAGGGGCCAGCAAGGGTTTTTTTTGTTGTTGTTTATTTTGGGGGTGGGTTGGACATTGATTTTTTTGATATATAGTATATAAATATGTATTTTTGTTTTTTAAATGCATTAAATGATGAAGCTTGTTTTAGGTCATATCCTCGTCCTGAATGCAAATGTTTACAGAGCAGGAGACACGCAGGGGATTTTGGGAGAGCTTCGGTGGGGGTGGTGGGTGTTTTCTGTTTGTTTGTTTGTTTATTTTTTTTAATGAACATAAAACAATTTGCGTCATGAAGTCTCAAGTTATACTAAAACATTTTATTATTATTATTATTATTATTATTATTATTATTATTAAATAACATTCTCATTTTGTTATTCAGTTTGCAGATTGGAAAATGCCTCGATTTGGTTTATTTGAATTATTTTTAATGGCGTATTTTCCTTAACTTATTATTCCCAAATTCATTTTAAAAAATTGCTTTATTTATTTATATATTAAAAAAAGGTCCAAGTGTTGGTCAGTGAGCAATAAATAAATATTGCTTATAATAATAATAATAGTAATTAATAATAATAATAATAATAATAATAAGGTGTAAAGTCTGATTTTTGTAAATTTTATTATTTTTTTTTTATATCCGTCTCTGACTTTCAATGAATGTTGCTGATTCTGTTGCCTGCTGGTTTTTTTTTCGAATCCGTGCTGATGAATGTGGATGATCCAGTCTTATTTGTTGTTTTCATCAAACACACAATTCCTCCTGCTACACAAAAACAATATACACATATGTACTGTGGACTGTCTTACAGTAACACTGCTTATGTGTATTTTTTATTTATATATATATATATATATATATATATATATATATATATATATATATATATATATATATATATATATATATATATTTAAAGGAACCGGATACAATGACAGAAATTCATTACAACACTGAATATTTATAATAAAAATCTTTTAACTCTCATGTTGTTTGTGTGTTTGTTGCCTGCGCTGCGCATGTTTGGCCGCTAGGTGGTGCTTTTTGTGTTTTTTTTTGTGTGTTTTTTTTTTTTCCCCCACTTTGGCCTACATGAGCGCGCGTTCCTCCATTTTGGAAAGAAATGTATTTCACTTTTCCATTCACTATATGTCGTGTTATAACGGGTTTAATGTGCATTATAAAGGCGGATTATTAGTGGCTGGTGTTTTGTGTGTTACTGAAGACATTTGTGTTTATAATCTCTAATGCACAATTCTGCAAGGTTTAACTTTTTTTTCAAGTTTTTTTTCACAAGTGTGTGTGTGTGTGTGTGTGTGTGTGTGTGTGTGTGTGTGTGTTTTCATGCTAGAGCAGGTTTGGGTCTCCAAAAGTGAAAAGGAGAATAATGCCATCAAAATAATCACAAAAAAGGTGACAACTGGAAAAGTTAGACGTCAGGATACTTTTGTCCATGTAGTGTTTGTAAGTATATAAATAAACATTTTATACGCTCCAATAAAGCAGTAAAATGTGTGCACTTAAAGAGCGTTACATTAAATCATTCCACTGCCATCTATAAGTTTATAGAAATGCAATTCCTACATGGGAAAAAAAAACACATCAGAGGTAACACAAATGAAAATACAATCTGGCGACTGCGTGAGTGTACGAGTAGCTCTTATACACGATATACAGTAGTTTTCCTTATTTTCCTTTATTTTTTTTTTATTTTAATGAGTGATTTTTAGAAAAACAGAAGCGTTTTATGTGATTGCCCTTAAATTCCCCTTCACTGCGCTGGCGTCAGTCTACACGCAGTAAGAGCATGTGTCTCAGGCTAATCATTAGCCAATCGCTGTTTGTGCTTTCACTGAAGTTTCGTTACAGAACATCGAGAGGTCGAAGAACCAAGGACAAGCACTTCTGAGAGCTACACAACACTACATTACATACTGTCACACTACACTGCATAACATAACACTACATTACATAGTAACACTACACTGTAACACTACACTGCATAACACTACACTCCATAACACACATTATATTACATAACACTACACTACACCATAACACTACATTATATTACATACTGTCACACTACACTGCATAACACTACACTATATACTGTAACACTACACTACATAACACTACATTACATACTGTCACACTACACTGCATAACACTACACTGCATAACACTACACTATATACTGTAACAACACTCCTACACTACATTATATTACATACTGTCACACTACACTGCATAACATAACACTACATTACATACTGTAACACTACACTGTAACACTACACTGCATAACACTACACTATATAACACTACACTACATAACACTACATTACATACTGTCACACTACACTGCATAACACTACACTATATACTGTAACACTACACTACATTATATTACATACTGTCACACTACACTGCATAACATGCACACACTACATTACATATCACATACACTGTAACACTACACTGCATAACACTACATTACATACTGTCACACTACACTGCATAACACTACATTACATTACACTGTTAACACTACACAACACCACACTATATACTGTAACACTACACTACATAACACTACATTACATACTGTCACACTACACTGCATAACACTACACTATATACTGTAACACTACACTACATAACACTACATTACATTACATACTGTCACACTACACTGCATAACACTACACTATATACTGTAACACTACACACTACACTACATTATATTACATACTGTCACACACACTACACTACTGCATATAGTGTAACTACTACACTACATACACACTACATTACATACTGTCACACTACACTGCATAACACTACACTATATACTGTAACACTACACTACATACACTAACACTACATAACACTACATTTACATACTGTCACACTACACTGCATAACACTACACTATATACTGTAACACTACACTACTATATTAACACTACTGTACATACTGTCACACTACACTGCATAACACTACACATTATACTGTAACACTACACTGCATAACACTACATACATACTGTACACCACACTACACACTACACTGCATTACACTACTACTACACATATACTGTAACACATAACACTGCATAACATTACATTACATAGTGTAACACTACACTGCATAACACTACATTACATTACATACTGTAACACTACACTGTAACACTACACTGCATAACACTACACTATATACTGTAACACTACACTGCATAACACTACATTATATTACATACTGTAACACTACACTACATAACACTACACACATTATACACTACACTACATACTGTAACACATACACTACACATATACACTACACTACATTACATTACATACTGTTACACTACACAACACCACACTATATACTGTAACACTACACTACATAACACTACATTACATCACATACTGTTACACTACACTACACAACACCACACTATATACTGTAACACTAACTACTACACATTACATACACACACATACATTACACTAACACTACACTAACACACATTACACATACTGTAACACTACACTACATAACACTACACAACATACTGTAACATTACATTACACTATATAAGACTACATTACATACTGTAACATTACACTACATTACATTACATAACAACACACTACACTGCAATACATTAAACTGCATTACACTACACATTACACTACACTATATAACACTACCCTACACTATACTGCAGTACATTACATAACACTGAATTATACAATACTCCACTATACTGCATTACACTACACTACATTATACTGCACTGCAGTGTACTACAGTACTACACTACACTACTACACTGCATTATTCCACACTCCAGTAAACTATACTGCATTACACCACACTACAGTACACTACACTGCATTATTCCACAGTGCATTACACTACTATACACTATTATATTATAATGCAGTACACTACACTGTAGTACACAACACTATATTATACTACTCTACATTATATTACACTACATTACATTATACATATATTTACTGGACTGTAGTTTATCTTTGTGATAGTGCATTATAATACAATGGATTACACTTTATTACACTATACTGCATCACACTACACTACATTACACTACACTACAGTACACTACACTGCATTATGCCACACTACACTGCATTATATTATAATGCAGTACACTACACTACTCTACACTATACTGCATTACACTACAATGCAGTACACTACACTACTCTACACTATACTGCATTACACTACACTGCAGTACACTACTCTACACTATACTGCATTACACTACAATGCAGTACACTGCTCTACACTATACTGCATTACACTACACTACACTGCTCTACACTATACTGCATTACAGTACACTGCAGTACACTACTCTACACTATACTGCATTACACTACAATGCAGTACACTGCTCTACACTATACTGCATTACAGTACACTGCAGTACACTACTCTACACTATACTGCATTACACTACAATGCAGTACACTGCTCTACACTATACTGCATTACACTACACTACACTACTCTACACTATACTGCATTACACTACAATGCAGTACACTGACATACTACACTACTCTACACTATACTGCATTACACTACAACTGCATTACATACACTACACTAATCTTACACAGTACACTACTCTACACTACTGTACTGCATTACACTACAATGCAGTACACTGCATTACACTACACTACACTACTCTACACTATACTGCATTACACTACACTGCAGTACACTACTCTACACTATACTGCATTACACTACAATGCAGTACACTGCTCTACACTATACTGCATTACACTACACTACATTACACTACACTGCAGTACACTACTCTACACTATACTGCATTACACTACAATGCAGTACACTGCTCTACACTATACTGCATTACACTACACTACACTACTCTACACTATACTGCATTACACTACACTGCAGTACACTACTCTACACTATACTGCATTACACTACACTGCAGTACACTACTACACTACACTGTCTACACTATACTGCATTACTACTGACATTACACTACAACTGACATTACAGTACACTGCTCTACACTATACTGCATTACACTACAACTGCAGTACACTACTCTACACTATACTGCATTACACTACAATGCAGTACACTACTCTACACTATACTGCATTACACTACACTGCAGTACACTACACTACTCTACACTATACTGCATTACACTACACTGCTCTACACTATACTGCATTACAGTACAGTACACAACTCGACACTATATTGCATTACACTACACTGCAGTACACTACTCTACACTATACTGCATTACACTACACTGCAGTACACTGCACTGTATTATACCACACTGCATTAAACTACACTGCATTATATTATAATACAGTACACTACACTACTCTACACTATAGTGCATTATAATGCAGTACACTACACTGCATTACACTACACTACACTACTCTACACTATAGTGCATTACACTACACTACTCTACACTATACTGCATTACACTACACTACTCTACACTATAGTGCATTATAATGCAGTACACTACACTAATATACACTACACTACACTATATTATACCACACTACTCTACACTATAGTGCATTATAATGCAGTACACTACACTATATTATACCACACTACTCTACACTATAGTGCATTATAATGCAGTACACTACACTATATTATACCACACTACTCTACACTATAGTGCATTATAATGCAGTACACTACTCACTATATTATACCACACTACTCTACACTATAGTGGCATTATAATGCAGTACACTACACTATATTATACCACACTACTCTACACTATAGTGCATTATAATGCAGTACACTACACTACTCTACACTATAGTGCATTATAATGCAGTACACTACACTACATTACATTACACCTATTTACTGGACTGTAGTTTATCTTTTTCACAACACTTTTCTAACCAAAAAAAATTGCATCATAATTCCAGCACATAAACTGTGTGGAGAAATGTATCGAGACACCTGACATTTCCAGTCATAAGTGCTTCTTCCGCAAACTGTTCTAAAGTTGGAGACAAACAATTCTTATATTATATGGATTTTCGGAGTTAAATTTATTTCAATTCAAGCAAAATGAACAACTAAAATGCTGTTAATATTGTAAACAAAGTACTGTTTCAGGTACACACACTTTGGCTTCCTGCTGTGTGTGTGTGTGTGTGTGTGTGTGTGTGTGTTTGTTTGTTTACTCGCCACGAAAACCTTCTCTGTCTTCACAAACTACCGAACCGAGTTAGACGGATGATTTAATGCTAAGCTACTTAATGTGCAGTGGAGCGTCAGGAGGAGATTATTGCTGGACGTAGCTGAACGTGTGGAGGAGGTGGAGGTGTACGATTGTAGGTCACTGCTGTGGAGGCAGCGTTCTCGATCCATAGGGTCATGCACTGATCACCGGCGGATTAGCGTAATGTTTATCTGTGTGAACATGTGAGTTTTTGCAGACTAACCAGCGAGTCCCATGTACACGGGTAAAGAGCCCCAGGAACCTCCACATCTCACCTACATGAATGAATCTCCACCAGCATCTCATAAAAAATCTAGGTGTCCTACATTTACTAGGATGTCCTGATATAGAGCTCTGACCCTCAACCCTACTGAACCCCAGGAAGCATCCTCAAGGAGAACATGCCTAGTAAATATCGAACAAATTCATAAAATTTTTTGACACTTAAGATCAGCAATATTTTAAGCAGTCTGCCCTCTGCTGGACAAATCATTTCACACCCCTTTAAAAAATGAATAAAAACGCCTAACTTAACTAATTTATATTGTATAAAATTGAAGGAAAAGCCCCAAACATGTATTTTTGTCATTTTCTTTTCTTTTAAAGGTGCAGTTTGTAATTTTACAGCCCTCTGCTGGCTCCAAGGAAAATTACAAATGCTACAAAACATAGTTACCTCTGCCCCGTTCTGTGTCCCCACAAAGTTTCATTATATTAGGTGTACAAATGTTAACCCATTTCTGCATCAGAAGAAGAAAAAACAATGTGGAATGAAACAAATTTTATATCACAGATGGCACAAGATGTAGTTCAGTTTCAGTTTCTCAAGTCCGCTTTACCGAAACTTCTTTTACATTTGTAAAGCCAGGTTTGATATTCACAAGCAGTGCCCAAGCAGTGCATGCAGTTTTTGGCAGTGTGTGTGTGTGTGTGTGTGTGTGTGTGTGTGTGTGTGTGTGTGTGTGTGTGTGTTTTGTATATCTTAAAGGGGACCAAATGTATACCTTTGTGGAGACTCGCATTTGTAGAATTAAATGCAAAGTCCTCATAAGGATAATATTTTAAAAAAATGTGTATTCAATCTTTTTGAGAAAGCATACCGTAAGAATAGTAGATCTTAAGTAAAGTAGTACTAGTGTGTGTGTGTGTGTGTCCTGTATATATATATATATATATATATATATATATATATATATCTATATATATATATATATCTATATATATATATTTGTTAAAAGATAAATGTGTATCCAGTTGTGAGGTCCTGTGTGTTTGTGTGTGTGTTTTGTATATCTTAAAGAGGACCACATGTATACCTTTGTGGAGACTAGCATTTGTAGAATTCATTGTTCTTAAAGAAAATGTGAGGTCATCATAAGCATAATACTAAAAAAATATGTGTTAAATCTAACTGGGAAAGCATAGTGTAAGGATATTAGATCTTAAGTAAAGTAGTACAGTTGTGTGTGTTTGTGTGTGTGTGTGTGTGTGTGTGCTGTACTGTACTGTATTTTTGTACTGTTTTTTTTGAGTATGGAATATGGAATGCATATTTTTATAGTCCTTATAAGAATATCATTATAAGAATTTCTCTCTATAAGCGTGTAGGCAGTGTGAGGTCCTCTTACGGACAGTAATACATAAAGGACTGTGTGTGTGTGTGTGTGTGTGTGTGTGTGTGTGTGTGTGTGTGTGTGTGTGAGAGAGAGAGAGAGAGAGAGAGAGAGAGAGCAGAAGAACTAGCTGGCCTCACTCTCTTTGTTTCAGTGCGCAGTCTCATTCTCTCCGCTCTCGGTTCTTCTCCATCATCTCAGCGCTCCTCAGATCTCCTGTGCTGTGCTGTGGATGACTGCAGAAGCAGCGCCATGGCCGTGAATCTCAGTAAGAACAGACTGACCCTTCTCACCGCTTACCAGGACGTAATCAACGAGTCTTCACCCACTGACTGGTAAGAGATCATACAAATCCAGGGTTCTTTCTTTTCTTTCTTTTCTTTCTTTTTTTTTTTTTGGTTTGTAATTAACGGCCGACGGAGCTGCTCGCTTTTCTGCCCGCTTGGGAGTCGCTCGGTTGCGGTGTGATGCGCAGGTTGTAGTCGGTGGTCTGGTGATTTGGTGATCGGGTGTTTATGGGCGCAGCATCCCTGATCACTCAGTACAGAGGCGTGTGTGTGCGTGTGTGTGTGTGTGTGTGTGTGTGTGTGTGTGTGTGTGAGCCAGAATTCCATCTCCAGCGTTATTAGAGATATAAGGGATGTATTGGTGTCGGAGATTTTTACCCACTGCAGGATGAAAGAGACGTTTCCACTGCGGTTTGCTCAGCAGCAGCTCGCCTATATTATATAAACAAATATATATATAAACAATATATATATATATATATACTATATATATATATATATATATATATATATATATATATAAATATACAACATATACATATATGTATAAATCTGCGCCACTTTTATAGCCGACAGAGATTTTTGTTCCAAATGGAAGGGCGAGGCGAAATCTAACCGATCCGCCTTGTTATTATTATTATTATTATTATTATTATTATTATTATTATTATTATTGTTGCCTTTTCTGTCTTTTTCTTTACTTGCGCTTGCGTTTCTTTGTCATGACTGTAACACTGGTCCTGGGCTGTGATCCAATTCTCTTTGTGCTTGTGAAAAAAAAAAAAAAAAAAAAAAAAAAAAAAAAGATACCACCCCTCCCCTCCTGGTGCAGCTGCAAACTGCCACTGGGGCACATGGTCGATATTACTGAGGTGCTTGATCGTTGATGTGGACGTTTCTGACAAAACAAAGTTCTTGTGTAGATCACTGGGATGAAACACCAGGGTTTAAAAAAAATCCACTCCTGAAATCCTTTTTTTTTTGTTTTTTTTAAAGATTCCTTTATGTGTATGTTGAGAACCCGAGCACATCCATTTCTCATCTGCTGAAGACATTCGTCTAGAAAGATTCAATGTAAAAAAAAAAAAAGAAGTTTGGGAAAGAAGGAGGTGATTTTTTTTCGTCTGTTTTCTCGGTTTGGGGTGGAACAAGTGGTGCGAGCGCATTTCTTTTTCTTCGCTGTCATTAAAATATTTCCATTTCTGATAGAATTCATGTCCTAAAAATGACTTTATTTATTCTTTACTTGATTTTGTTTCGCAATTTGGCGTTGAATTCCCCAACCATGAATAGTATTATTTGTAATGTGTGCGTTTGAGGAATGTAAACATCATCACTAATGACATATTTGTATGTATATATATATATATATATATATATATATATATATATATATATATATATATGTGTGTGTTGTGTGTGTGTGTGTGTGTGTGTTGCATTTGCTAAAGCATCATGTTGAACACTAAAACGCAAGTGCGAATCATTAAAGCTACTTTATGTCATCGTTTTCTAACCCCCTCCCCCACTCTGTTGTAATGATGCACACCATGTGGACATCCTTTTAAGGGAAAAGTGGCACTGGGGGTGGAGCTAATTTCTGGGTCAGAATGTAATCGAACTGTACATTCCTTTGGGGCAGCCGATGGAATTCTTTATTCACAAATAAAAAGCTACATTTCACGATGCAAATCACCAGTCGCTTTATTTTCCTTATCCTGTTTGCTGTAGTACAGGAGTGTGAAACTCGTCACCACCGTGTTCCACATCAGTATTATGGTCGAAGGGCCTGTTGTCACTATAAGGCAGTGTGTGATGAGCGACGTCTCCTCATAACACAAAACACAAAAAATCGCCCTCGATAAACGCCGATGCGGGATATGCTGCACTCTAGTGGCGGGATGCCGTCACTTCGCTGGTAACATAGTCACATGCATTGTGGGAGATGTAGTTTTATTTGTCAATGCACGCTTTAAAACCGTTATTTTAAGGCAATCATACACCTCCTGAATGTGCTGTCGTTTAAGCTTTATCCTGATTGGATCAGCCAGCTTTCCAATAAACACTGTCTTTAGAGAATCTTGGATGTTTTTCAGCTTTGCACTGCTGGAATAATCTCTCTCAAATTGTGTTGCTCATAATATTACTATTATATATAATACTAATAATATTAATACACACCGCCAGGGTCCGGGTTCGATTCCCGTCTCGGCCATGTGTGTGTGGAGTTTGTGCATGTTCTCCCCGTGACTCAGGGGGTTTTTCTCCGGGTTCTCCGGTTTCCTCCCCCGGTCCAAAAACATGCACGGTAGGTTGATTAGCACCTTGGAAAATTGTCCCTAGTGTATGAATGTGTGTGTGTGTGTGTGTGTGTGTGTGCAAGTGTGTGTGTGTGTGTGTGAGTGATGGGTTGGCATTCCATCCAGGGTGTATCCTGCATTAATACCCATAGACGCCTGAGATAGACACAGACTCCCCGTGACCCGAGGGAAGATCGGATAAAGCGCTAGAAGATGAATGAATGAATGAATATTAATACAATTAATATTATAAAATTATAATATATATATATTATTATAATATATAATATTATAAAACCCTTACTTTTCTTCCCCAAAACATGTGAGAACACAATAAAGGGAAGGTTGATGGTAAATCTGAGTATCTTGTGTATTTGATTCGTCTGATATTACAGAATGCTGTATAATGACTGTCTATAAGAGTCCGACTCGAGTGGAATCAGATACCGGATCCAACTTTAGTCAAATGTGGTGACCGTCAGTTAATAATTGATGTTTCTATTCGAGCCCCTCAAAGAAAAAAACATCTTCAGACGCGCATCTCTCTCAGCACCATCATTCATCATGTTCTTCCATGAGTACCTCTGTCCTTCAACCGGTACGTCTTCTGGTTCTTCTCCCTGCCCTATACACCACATTAACCCTTTACAGTCATGAATACACAGCAAGCCCCGCCCCCCCTTCCCCCCCGTCATAATAATACCCAACACCCCAAGGCGAGAAGGTTGAAAGCAGACCATAATGATCGATCCATCATACCAGATCTCAAGGACTTCTCCAACATCTCCAGTCCCTGATAGATGGAACGCCGGAGGCAAAGTTTTATAAGAAAGGTGAACCTTTTATACGTTATCGAATATCAAACGAGGAATGTGTCGGAGGATCTGCGGTGTTTTTTCAGGAGGAACCAACGTCCTCGTCTAGCAGGTCTGTGACGGTCCGCTTTCGTTCCTGTTAGGTAATTATAATGGCTGGAAAATGCCTTGATTACAGGAGAAGGTTTAATCCCAATTCCAGGTTTCGTAGGTGGAAATGAAAAGCGCCAAAGTCTGGAATAGCGCTGCTAAAAATCTCGCTAAAAAGTGAATCCCGATTCATTCATTCATTCATTCATCTTCTAGTGCGCTTTATCCGATCTTCCCTCGGGTCACGGGGAGTCTGTATGCCTATCTCAGGCGTCTATGGGCATTAAGGCAGGATACACCCTGGATGGAATGCCAATCAACCAATCACACACACACACACACACACACACACACACACACATTCATACACTAGAGACAATTTTCCAAGGTGCCAATCAACCTACCGTGCATGTTTTTGGACCGGGGGAGGAAACCGGAGAACCCGGAGAAAAACCCCCTGAGGCACGGGGAGAACATGCACAAACTCCACACACACATGGCCGAGACGAGAATCGAACCCCGACCCTGGCGGTGTGAGACGAACGTGCTAAACACTACATCACCGTGCCCCTGAATCCCAATTTTTCTCCATTTAAATTCACTATTCTCACCAAAAAAAACCCAAAATATTCCACCAATAACTATTTAATAAACAACAATAGCGTGTGAACGTAGCATGATGTGAACGCAGGTGGTTTATACTTCTGCGTGTGAGTGAACGCTGTAGCCGACGGCGTCGTGAGCGTTTATACTTGCTGCGTCGCTCTGCAGTGACAGTGACGGTTCCCAAACACTAGTTGGCGCTGTTTGAGTTTTGGTGTTAAGGTGACTTCCTGTAATGACGGGAATTCGCTTTGTAAAACGGTGATGAAGAATCATAGCGGTGTTTATATTTTCTCTTCCGTGATTCTTTCGTCTGATTGGTCCACGTCCGTGCTTTGTTTCTTCACTTTAAAAACGGCGGTACGGAGGAATCACGGCGGAATACGTAACCGAGACGACCAATCGCAGACCTCGCCGTCGACGTGACACGTAGTCACCTTATTTGTAGAGGTGTCGGGTTACGGTGTAGGGTGGGCGTCGACGCGTAGGATCCAGACTAGAGATGTGGGAGCTCAGTGGTTTAAGCATGGGTCTCTGGTCCAGTGTGGCCCATAGCTTCGAATCTGGTAGGGCCCTTGAGCAAGGCCCTTAATTGCTGAGTTGTAAGTCGCTCTGAATAAGTGCACCGCAGGAGTTGCACCGGCTCCTTTAAGAGATCGTAAGCGAGAGAGAAAAGAAAGAATGCCGTGGTCTGGTTTTTGGAGGGCCGGACACGGAGACGCCGTGAGACTTTGTCTCGGATAGGCTCCGCCCCTTTTTGGAACAAAAAAACAAGCCACGTTTCTTTCTATGGAGGTGGAAAGACGTCAAACATTTGTGCTTCTCGCCATGATCTTCTGAATGGTACACAAACGTACTGGGGGGGGGGGGGGGGGGGGGGGGGGGTGGGGGGGGGAGGGGGTTCAGTCTGCACAGGGTGCCCCAGAGACGTGTTTGCTTTTGTCTGCCAAGAAGCGTCTGTGAGTTCTCATACGGCGTGTCGCTCTGGTGAGTGTAGCGCTGTTCGAGAGACGGTGAAAGCACCTCGGGGAGTTTTAACCTCAAAGTCCACTGGTCTAATTCCTGCATTCCTCCTGGATGAGGTTGTGATCATGTTCACGTTTCCGTGTGTGTGTGTGTGTGTGGTGTGTGTGTGTGTGTGTGTGGAGGGGGGGGGGGGGGGGGTTATAAATGCCTGTGGAATGTGTACTCCTGTACTCCTACATATTCATCCAGGCCTGAAATTTAGGCCAAAAAAAAAGAAAAGAAAAAAAAAGCCTTGGCAGCTGTCGGTAATGTAAACCCATGATGCATTTGGAGAAGACGCAGCGACGTAATTGACAGGAAGACACACTTCTTCACACGTAATGGAGCTGTGTGTGGGTGTGTGTGCTCTTTTGGCCTCTATTCTCATGGACCGTCTGTGAGAGATAGCCGAGACACGGGACGGAGCGAATGTGTTTCATAGAAACGGTAAAAATACAGGATGGTGAAAAGGAACGCGGGTTTTTTTTTACTCGTGCACTCGCTAACGATGCGTCCGTTTATACTTCTGCGTCGCTCTGCAGTGACGGTTCACAAACACTAGTCGGCGCTGTTTGAGTTTTGGTGTTTTAGGTTTATTACTTAAAACGCTTGTATTTTACGATATAATTAAGGATCGGTGCCGTTTAATAAGTCATTACCTACTAAACGTTCCTTTCTTCAGTTTAAAAACGGCGGTACGGAGGAATTTACGCCGGAATACGCAACGTCGCTACACCGCCGCCGAGACGACCAATCACAGACCTCGCCGTGACGCGTCGTTACCTTATTTGTAGAGGTGTCGGGTTACGGTGTCGGGTATTACAGTGAGAAGATCCTGATACTGAGAATTTATTCTCGTAAAAAAACATAAAACCATTAAAAATGAGGGTTTTTTTTTTTTGGTATTCCATACGCTTATAACGCAACATTCAATATTCCATGCTGGGAAAACCATGACTGATCTCGTGCGTCAATCTACACTGAATGAAACCAGGATTTCCGTATTCCGGCGTAATTCCTGCGTAACCGCCGTTTTTAACGTGAAGAAGCGAACGTTTAGTAGGGAATGACCGATTAAACGCCACCGATCGTTAATTATATCCTAAAATACAAACGTTTTAAGTAATAAACCTTCATCGAGATCAGCACAAATTCCCGCTACCGAAATTTCAAAACGGATTTCCGACATTCCAAAGTGTCTGGGATCAGCAACAGACGCAGAAGTATAAACGCTGACGATGGCGTCGGCTACGTTGCGTAGGCTACAGCGTTCACATCATGCTACGCTCACACGCTATTGCTGTTTATTAAACGGTTATTCGGTAGGATATTTTTGTTTATTCAGGACTGCAGGAAAAATTGCGGCAGGAACATCTTGTGTATTTTTACGAAGAGCTTCCACGTCGTCTGCGTCTCGTTCCGGGACGGATTAGAACATCTGGTAGAACCCACCTCCCATGCTAATCCACCCTGATGACGATGAGGCTTCTTGCTAACATCTGGTCGCAGCGATAAGCCGCCGTGTGGCCGCGGCAGCATGCTGCGATGATAACGAGGCACATGTGACGGGAGTTTAATAAAGAATTACCGGCATGACGGACTCGTGATCGGTGTGACCGTCAGGAATGGTGTTTAATGGTGTTTCTTTTTTTTTTTTTACGAGCATGCTCAGAAAAGCCAAAGGGTCAGCCGGAATTCTGCCGGAGTTTCCATTCAGGAAAAAAACGAACTTTCTCTGGGTCGGATATGAAACGCGTCCCGTAGAGCGAAAAACATCGTGGATTATGGGATTAGAGCGACACCTGCATTCACACAAATCTCACGCATGATGTTCGTCTTCTCTTATGGGACGTGGACGAGGTCTTTCTCCTGTCAAGCACCGACATCGAAACATGTAATGACCTACTAATCCGCACCGGTCGCTAATTATATCGTAAATAATTATATCGTAAAATAATTATATCGTAAAATATTATATCGCCCTTATCCAGGGCGTCGTTTTGAGTAATGGATAAATATGGATAAATTTAAATTTTTATAAATATGATAAATATACACGATAAATATATACTATAAATATACGATAAATATATGTTTTAAGTAATGGATAAATAGGGATAAATATACATTTTTATAAATATGGATAAATATACATTTTTATAAATATGGATAAATATACATTTTTATAAATATGGATAAATATATGATAAATATACGTTTTGAGTAATGGATAAATATGGATAAATTAAAATTTTTATAAATATGGATAAATATACACAATAAATATATACGATAAATTTATACGATAAATATATACGATAAATATATGTTTTAAGTAATGGATAAATAGGGATAAATATACATTTTTATAAATATGGATAAATATACGATAAATATACATTTTTATAAATATGGATAATATAATGATAAATATACATTTTATAAGATAAATATGGATAAATATATGATAAATATACGTTTTAAGTAATGAATAAATATACGATAAATTTATACAATAAAGATACGATAAATATACGTTTTGAGAAATGGATAAATATGGATAAATTTAAATTTGGATAAATATGGATAAATATGTGATAAATATGATAAATATGATAAATATGATAAATATGTACGATATAATTTGATATGGATAAATATGGATATAAATATGGATAAATATACATTTTTATAAATATGGATAAATATACGATAAATATACATTTTTATAAATATGGATAAATATATGATAAATATACGTTTTAAGTAATGAATAAATATACGATAAATTTATACGATAAAGATACGATAAATATACGTTTTAAGTAATGGATAAATATGATAAATATATACGATAAATATACGTTTTAAGTAATGGATAAA
>JACRUU010000024.1:1096835-1121835 GCA_030449085.1 Kryptopterus vitreolus
CCACTGAGCCATGCCCCCTCCCCCTCTGAGCTACACCCTCTCCCTCCCCCACTGAGCTACCCCCTCCCCCCCAACATGTCATACCTCACATACTATCACAACACTGATTGCATCTGCATGACGCCACCTGTTAGAGGGATATTATTACATATCGGCAATTAGAGCTAAAAGTCGTTATGATTCATTAATCCGAGTTTTTTTTGTTGAAAATAGGATTTTTATCTTTGACGCAGCGAGCTTCTGTAGTTTCTCCACCTCCCGCCCCGCATCGCACTGGGGAAATGCAACATGGCGGCGCGCTGACCAATCCGAAGCGCTCGATTCCGAGAGGAGGCGGGGTTTCATCAGTCGTATGCAATCGTTTCGCGTTTCAGGCGTTCAACAAACTGCAAAACCCTGCTGTAACATTTATGTAACGTTTGTAAAGTTTGCAGCACGATTCATTTATTACAATCAGAAGCACGGTGTTGTGTGTGTGTGTGTGTGTGTGTGTGTGTGTGTGTGTGTGTGTGTGTGTGTCACATGGGAGGGTAAAAGTGGTGTGGGATAAACATGACAAACCCCAAAACCCCCACTACAAACAGGTAAACAAATAGCAACACATTTTCCTCTCTGTATCCAAAATTACATTTTGTCACATTAAATGGGGGGGGGGCCTGTGTGGGGGGGTTTTCGAGCCCCGGTATCGCCATCTTTGGGTCCTTGAGCAACACCTTGTGCTCCAGGTGGCGCTGACCAATCCGAAGAGCTCGTTTCATCTGTCGTATGGAAACGCTTCGGGTTTTCAGACGTTCAGTAAACCAAAACCCTGCTGTAACGTTTATCTAACGTTTGTAAAGTTTGTTTTTCTAGCGTGTTTTTCGTGTTTTTCTCGGCGTGAGTGAATCGGAGCGATGTCAGGACCTGCCGCTTGTCTCAGGTTTCTTCATGGTCACTGAGGAAGCAGTTCAGAAAGCGAGGGAAGGAAATGCGGAAGTGAACGAGAGAAAAAAAGAAGTAATCGTTTGCATCTGAAAGTATTAGCAAGGCTTTGTTGTTTTTGGGATCTACTTCCTGTTTCATGTGTTTGGGATTTGGGACGTCTTCCTGGTCAGTGTCGTCAGTGATTTGGATCTCGGCCGTCTCGTAAAAAACGTGGTTACGTCTACGATGCGTCTGTTTTTGAAGAGTTCGGTTTAAGGACTTTGCGTGGTTGGGAACGTTTTTACGCTGAGATCGAAACTGGGCTTTACGGAGCCTAACGCAGACGCATGTGCGCTACACCTCTACATACCATAATATACAGCAGTAGCGTCGTGACGACGCGAGTTTTGTTCATTTCAACCATTTCTATCCATAAATATATATCAAATTAATTTGAATAGCATGTGTAAATTTACATTTTTCTATCCAATCAGATTTCACATGTTTCGTTTAAAATGCATTGGCGCTTTAACCAATCAGATTTTGCAGGCCGTCTAGCAGGCGTGTAGTAATGCCAGCATTTTGATTGGATGTTCAGAGCTCGCAATCCGTAATGATTAAGAGACATGTGGGAGGCCCGGAAGATCATGGGTTCGAGACCCGGTATCGCCAAGCTGCCACTCTTGGGTCCTTGAACAAGGCCCTTACTCCTCCAGGGGGCGCTGTATCATGTCTGACCCTGCGCTCCGACCACAAAACCTGGGAAATGTAATGTATGTGTGACTCTTCTATAATCTATTCATTCATTATCATAAAGTAGCAGCGCATCACAATGAGGTGTAACTGTTCCAGCTCCATTGTCTCCGTACGCCCCGGGAGAGACCGGAAGGCTGCTCGGGGGGGCGAGGGGGGGGGGGGAAGCGGGGGAGCGAGATCCCTGCATAAAATTCGCTCGTTTTAGCTGAAAGTTGTTGAAGCCGGACTTTGTGACGGACGCTCCTCCGTGCCGCAGACCTGTCAGGGAAGTTCCATGCGAATTGCAGCAGCGCGGAGACGCCGCGTCGCGCTTTAAACCCACGTCTATCGATGACTCGCTTGGAATCTCTCGGCGAAGATAGAAACGCGTGTTTCGGACTCGACCGCGACGGATATCGCTTTGAAACCACGAAGATCTCGGCGTTAGTGCGCTTGGCTACGCACTCGTGTATCGTGTATACGACTTATTTTCTATGTCGTTTATCATGTAACACAGGATACATTGTTTGGATTGAAATTTGCATATATTACAGATGATTTCGACCGCTTGGCGAGCGTCCATCTTGTGTCGTGAGTCCAGTATAAACAAAAAAAGCACTTGTTTTTGTAGATCAGATTGCTGCAGTACTGTGCCCGTGACCAAGAAACGAATCTGTGCCAGGAACCTGTAGAAGAAGTCTGCTGAGTCAAGCACTGGCACCGAGTCCCCCAGGACACGCCGCGCCCGCGGTCGCTACCCGCCTCGCAAATTTAATGTCCTTTAGTTGTTTTTTTTGGTCATCCATATGCACACCAGTCTGTATTTTCTATTAGCCCGCTAATACACATCGGTTTCCACCAAGAAGCCAGTTTGTCTGAGGGTTCGACATGCTGTTTTCTGCCCGAGACAGATGGCTAGTCAGTATTCAGCGTGAAATGGAGGACCGAATTTTGTTTGTTTCTCGTTTCGGATGGTGATACTGGGGAAATTCGTTAGCGTTAGCTGGTAGTCGTTCTGAATATAAGCTCTACGTCGATTACAGAACGATTGACGTATATCACAATGCGTTTTAGAAAGTTCAGTAATTATAGCACTGCTGGATTTACGACTGCAGCGTTGCGAAGCGGCTAGCTACAAGATACGGCTACATCGTAGCTACAACGCTGCTGCTTGGTTAAGCTACGTTTTGATTATATTGATTATTGGGAAAAAGTCGACATTTACATTTACATTTACATTTGCGGTATTTAGCAGACGCCCTTATCCAGGGCGACGTACAGAAAGTGCTTTAAGTCTCGATCTAAGGATAAGATTTATTCAAGAAAGGTTAAATACAAACTCAAGTACACAAGAATAGACAGTTGCCTTTTTTTTAATGGATTTCTGGACAGTGAGGTAAAAGAGAATAAAAGGAATGTTAGGATAGGTGTTGTTGGAAGAGGTAGGTCTTCAGTCGGCGTTTGAATGTAGACAGTGTCTCCGTTGTTCGAATCTCCAGTGGAAGTTCGTTCCACCACATCGGTGCCAGAACAGAGAAGAGCCTTGAGCTGGCCTTACCTTTTACCCTGAGAGACGGTGGAACCAGGACGAGCAGTGCTGGACGCTCTCAGGCAGCGAGGTGCAGTATGGGAGGTGATGAGGTTGCGGAGGTAAGAAGGTGCAGATCCATTTTTGGCTTTGTAGGCGAGCGTCAGTGTTTTGAATCTGATGCGTGCAGCTACAGGAAGCCAGTGGAGCGAGCGCAGCAGTGGCGGTGGTGCGAGAGAATTTAGGCAGGTTGAACACGAGTCGCGCAGCTGCATTTTGAATCATTTGCAGTGGACGAATAGTGTTCTGAGGTAGACCTGCCAGCAGAGAGTTACAGTAGTCCAGTCTGGAGATGACAAGAGACTGAACCAGGACCTGAGCAGCCTGTGTGGATAAAAATGGTCGAATCCTTCTGATGTTGTAGAGAAGGTAACGACAAGAGCGAGAAACGTTAGAAATATGGGAAGAGAAAGATCATTGATTGTCTATAGTTACCCCCAGATTACGACATGTATGGGAAGTTTAACGAGTAAACACACTTTTTTGGAGGTAAAGAAATCCACTCTTTGTTTACAGAATCTATGGGTAGCGATTCTATGCTAAATATTATTTATAAGAGAATATGATGGGAAAAATATATGATGTAATATAAACGTGTAATATATTTCGATGTGTAGCAAATAATACACGTTTTTTAGCTAGCTACATTCTCAGCGTCGGATATTCATGCAAATTTTTAATAAACATTTTTGTAGTTTTTTTTTGGGGGGGGGAATAATGGATTATCCTAATTTGCATTCGTCAGGAAAGACGAGGGAGGGGTATTCCGATGAAAATAAATGAAAATAAATCCGTACAGTCGACCCAACAAAATTCGTTCGTATTTACGTTCGTAGAGGCATTTTTATAACGCATGCCAAATAATATATTGCCTGGAAAAAACTCCATAAAAAATAATGCTATTCATATTATATAAATATAATATAATATTGTTTCTGCGAGCAATTATTAATAAGGTTCCAAGGAAGGACTTGTAAACAATTGTTTAGATATTAACGTGGCGTATTTTGTCACATAAAAAAACATACTTTTGATAAACAATCTCTATTTTAATAACCGTTACCCGGTGGAGAAGTGAGTCCGGTGTGAGGGGATGAGTTCTATCCCTCTCCGAGTGCTAATTGTGGCCTAATTGTGTCGGGATCGTTAACGCGATGATGTAATCGACCGGGTTTTTGTGTTTTACAATCTTTCACTTAATGAAACCTTGTGTGGACGCCGTGAGCGTTTTATTGGGTCCCGGTAACGCCAGCGAACAGATGGATCCTGCAGCGAAATCCAGAGGGGTAAAGTGGGAGGACTAGACTCCTGCCTTCATCTGGATCCTTCTTTGTCCCTGTTGTTTTGTTGTTGTTGTTGTTGTTGTTGTTGTTTTTATTACAACCTCCCTCTTTACTGCATCTGCCATGCCTGCTTCAGTGAATCTGAATAGAAAAAGCTGACACGACCTTTTCTGACCTTTAGCTTAACCCCGGCACAGATGGACACGAGGATGTACTCGAACATGATAAAGCCTGTGATAGCATGAAGGGACGTGACCCTTAATGATATGTCAATAAACCATTTTAGCTTAAGGAAGGGCGTAACACTCTTACCAGATGTGCAGTCAGGAGTAAATTACCATAAATTAAATCAAAAATATATTATTTAGTATAGTTTGGTGCTGTTTAACGATAATTGGTTTATCACCATTATTAACACACACACACACACACACACACACCACACATACAAGATATATATATATATATATATATATATATATATATATATATATATATATATAATTTATTTCAATTGTTTCCGTTTTTTATATAGAAAAGGTTTCATTGAGCGTCATGAAAGGCGCATGTAAATAAAATGTATTATTATTATTATTATTATTATTATTATTATTATTATTATTATTATTAGTCATTACTTTGGATATTTAAGTACATTTCACTGCAACTACTTTTCCACTTTTACTGAAGGGAAAGTTTATCGCTTTTACATTTAATGGAGTGATATTTTACATGGAGGCACGGTGGTTTAGTGGTTAGCACGTTCGCCTCACACCGCCAGGGTCCGGGTTCGATTCCCGTCTCGGCCATGTGTGTGTGGAGTTTGTGCACGTGTTTTGTTCTCCCCGTGCCTCAGGGGGTTTTTCTCCGGGTTCTCCGGTTTCCTCCCCCGGTCCAAAAACATGCACGGTAGGTTGATTGGCACCTTGGAAAATTGTCCCTAGTGTGTGAATGTGTGTGTGTGTGTGTGTGTGTGTGTGTGTGTGATGGGTTGGCATTCCATCCAGGGTGTATCCTGCGCCTTAATGCCCATAGACGCCTGAGATAGACACAGACTCCCCGTGACCCGAGGGAAGATCGGATGAATGAATGAAGATATTTTGATCGGATATTAGAGATCGGATTAGAGATTAGAGATTAGAGATCGGATCTCTACTTCAACTCGAATGCATGCTTTGTGTATTACATCCATCACGCTATCCAGGTACCAACAAACGAATTCTCTCTCTCTCTCTCTCTCTCTCTCTCTCTCTCTCTCTCTCTCTCTCTCTTTAACGCGTCATCAGATGAACACGACGCTCACCGATCGCCGCTTCACACCTCCCCGGAGTGTTTCTGTTTGCAGACACGCTGGTGTGTAGCGCCGACGAGAGCGATCCAGCGAATCGTGTTCCACGGTCCATAACCGCTTCCGTCGCATAAACGCGACGTCCTGGGGCACCGCCCCCTCTCCCCCCTTTTTTTTCCCCCCCGTGCAGGATGTTGAACACACTTGACCCCTCGCTGTGATTATTTTTGACGGCACGGTTTAATAAGGCGTAGAACAGATCGTTCAGCCGTGGCTCGTGGCTCGCGGCCAGCCGTAAACGCTTGCCGAGACTGGCGTCGCTGTAGACTCGCCACTGAAAGACTTGGCAGATTCGGATCCTACAAGAAGCCTGCAGTCTGCCTGTCAGGCACTTTCCGCCAAGATTTTACATCCTCCAGAGCTCACGTTTAACATCTCGTATTTCTAAAACATGCATTATTATAATTTAATGTAAGGATAAAATCCGTGTATGAGCTCTTACTTCTTATTATTGACTCTCATTATTTCGAGATATAATACTAAAATATCTCATTATTATGACTAAGAAATTGAATATTTTGGCTTCAAAAAACATTTTTAATAATTAAAATTAACTGTAATTGTATGTATTTTTACTAATTGAATACGTGCAATTATTTAAATAAATCATTCGCCAAATGATTTGTACATTTACAAATTGAAATATACTAATATTCATTCATTCATTCAGATCATTCATCTTATAAGCGCTTTATCCGCCCGATCTTCCCTCGGGGTCACGGGGAGTCTGTGTCATTGTCTATCTCACGTGCGTCTATGGGCATTAATGCAGGATACACCCTGGATGGAATACACCAAACACCCATCACACCACCACACACACACACACACACACACACATTCATACACTAGCTAGGGACAATTTTCCAAGGTGCCAATCAACCTACCGTGCATGTTTTTTGGACCAGGGGGAGGAAACCGGAGAACCCGGAGAAAAACCCCCTGAGAGACACGGGGAGAACATGCACAAACTCCACACACACATGGCCGAGACGGGAATCGAACCCGGACCCTGGCGGTGTGAGGCGAACGTGATAACCACTAAACCACCGTGTCCCTTATACTAATATTAATCTATTATATTAATACATACTAAAAACAATTTTTTTTTTTTAAATGTTTTTTTTATTGTTTATGCACCAAAGATATTAATTTACTATAATAATATACTCATTATTTTTTGCATAGTACATTAAAAAAAAAAATATATATATATATATATATATATTGCACTTATAATCAGGAAACGACACAAAAATGTATCTTTTTTTATGTAAATATATAAACTAAAATACTTAATAAAAAAGACTAAATACTAAATATAAAAATAAATAGTAAATAGTAAAAAAAAATTAGTACAAATACTAAAATAGTAAAAATACTTAATATACAAGGTTTTTTTTTCTGGATTGATGATAATGAATCATTTGTATGTGTGAATGCATCGGGAGGGGTTTGTGTTCGGATCTCTAAGCTGTGGTTATCACGTGGACCGGAGCTGGAGACGCCCCCCGGGGCCCCTCCACACACACACACACACACACACACACACACACACACCCGTCCCCGGGGTCCTGCTGTATGGAGATGTTTGGAGGTGAAAATTGGCCCGTTGCAGAGCGAATGACTGTTGGATGGCGTTCCACCTCGGACGCAGATGAAGTGATTACAGTGAAGCGGGAGTTGAAGCGGCCCGATCGCCGCGGTGGGGACGAGCTGTCGATCTGCCAGACATGTGCGAGAGAAGAGAGAGAGAGAGAGAGAGAGAGAGAGAGAGAGAGGTGTATAATGAGATGTTCGACTCGTTCTCATTAGAAGTGGATGCTTGAAAAGCGTTTTTTTTTATTTTTACATGCACAATCACTTCTTCTTGTTGATTGTCTGTAATCAGGGAAAGTGCTTTGACGCGGCGACGCCGGGTTTTCCGAATGCGCCTCTGTTTCATTATTTTCACATTTAATCACACGGCATCGGCGCTCTGCCAGCCAAATGTGTCTGTTTTCTTCATAAGGTTATGGGGTCATATCCCAGTGCCCCGGAGCATTTCGATCCTTACATAGCAGTCGCCTGAATCACCAACGTACGTCCAGTTAAATGTGCCTTTCCGTGAATATTAATGCAACATATAAAGATATGCATTTTTATTTATTTATTTATTTATTTATTCGGAGCGATATTATTTGCGTACAGGAAAGCGAGCAGGTGGAGTGTGTCAGACAATTGCCAATGGATATTCCTTCTTTACAGAGATTATACATTTATATAAAAGAATATATAAGTGAGTTATTATCATTAATGTATTTTTATTAACGAGGAGGAAACCTTGAAAGGAAGCGGGACTCCAAAGTGAACCTCGTCCTCATCATTCTTCATTCGTTCCATTGAAGAACCACTAAATGCACTGAGACCTAGACCATCGTGCAATCTGATTGGTTGGAATCTGTTAGGTCAGTTAGAGCGCCGTCAAGAATCTTTGGAGAGGAACAATCGAGGCACCATGATGTGTAAATATTCATTCATTCATTCGTCTTCTAGCGCTTTATCCGATCTTCCCTCGGGTCACGGGGAGTCTATGGGCATTAATGCAGGATACACCCTGGATGGAATGGCAACCCATTACACACACACACACACACACACACACACATTCATACACTAGGGACAATTTTCCAAGGTGCCAATCAACCTACCGTGCATGTTTTTGGACCGGGGGAGGAAACCGGAGAACCCGGAGAAAAACCCCCTGAGACACGGGGAGAACATGCACAAACTCCACACACACATGACCGAGACGGGAATCAAACCCGGACCCTGGCGGTGTGAGGCGAACGTGCTAACCACTAAACCCCGTGTCATATTTTCAACATAAACTCGAATGAATCGATAATGATGATGAAACTCTCTCAATGAAAGCGGTGGTCCTGAAACCTTCAGCGCCATCTCTTTTTTTTTCCCTCTCCTAGTCGTAATCAATCTCACCATGAACCTGTCTGAGAAGGTTTATTTTGCAACAGAAGAACGCCAAAAAACGCCATTTCAAATAAGCAACAAATATTATTTCAAATAACGTATTTGTATCCAGTGATGTCCGAAGATCGAACGCGTGTCTGTTCCTGCAGAGCCGTCTGGCCGAGCGTGAAAAACTCAATTAGGGGAGAATAAGAATAATGTCCTGCAGAGGGAAAAAAAACCTTACCTTTAATGGCGTTTTTGAAAAGTAAACCCCTTGCTGGATGTCAGGAACGTGTGTAGACCTTATATAGGAACCTGGCAGGCACTTTATTTGAGGTTGAAGACCTGAGAAGGCGTGCAGGACTTGTGAAAGCGAGGGTGTTTAGATGTTTGTCACCACACACGACATGGTCATAATGTGGATTCTTGATGCCGGGAGAAAAAAAAAAAGAAGGCAGGAAGATGTGAGTGATCTCAGTAGGAGGGCCAGGAGAAGGTACATCAGGGAGGTTATGAACGCGTCGGATATGGCACAGGAAGCCAGACTGAAAATAACTCCAGCTTGTATAAGATGTTGAAGGGAAAAGATTGTGTTCTTTGGACGTGATGAAGAGGAAACACTCTGCAGGATGTGCTCTTTGATGTGACGTTCGTACGTATGATAAATCCGTCGTTTACAGTCGCGCCAGGACGCCGTTTTTCTGCCAAGGTTTTTAATCGATGTTCATTTTTGAGGTTCTTCAGTCGGTACACAAACAATGCACAGTTTGTGTTTTATTTATGTTCTGATTGTGAACGATGTTTCATTTGGGTTTTTTCTCCGCCATATCCGTCTATGACTCGATCTCGCCTCGGTCACATGACCTACCTCCATCCGCTACCTTCTTTAAGGGGCCGCTAACACATTACCGCTAAACTGAAACCAACGTAACGTAAACAACAAACAAAGGTGTTTGGAACGTTTCTCTGCGCAGGGTAAAAGATCCAATGAGGAGGCAGAAGCACCACCTTAAAGTAAAAGAAAATACTGCATGTACATCAGTCCGGTCCGGTACATCAGTTATCGTCCTGAAGATGAATTCTCGTCCATGGAGAGCTTCCGGGGACGTTTCTTCTGGGACGTTTGGGGACATAAATGAGTTCAGGTGATAGAAATTGGAGTCCTGGAAAGTACTGACCCCTGAGGAACTCCTGAGGTAAGCCTGTGAGCTGACACAATGGAACCTCGGGAAGCTGTGTGGTGCAATCAGTCCAAGGAGGTCCCAAGAATGAGGCCAGGGGTTGTGAGAATGAGGGTAAAAGGGACATCGGACTTGTTACCATGCAATCCGAGTTTTACATTGTGAAATACCAAATCCAACATGGCTACGCTCTCTGACCAATCCTCTTGCATTCCCCTCTTGGAAACGAGCTCTTCTGATTGGTCAAATCGCGCCGCCGTGTTGGATTTAATATTTCCCAAGTGTAATGCGGAGAACTACGGAAGCCCGTTGTGTCAAACCAAGGTGAAATCCATTTCCCAGCTCTAGCCAGACGTGATTCTTTATATTCCTATGTGGATTATAGAGGGGACATGTTATGCAGGGTTATAAGTAGGTTATAAAGGGGTCCGTTAAGCAGGTTCTTGGACATTTTCCAGCACAGCTGGACGTCCGAAGTATGCCATAACGTCAGAACCGGGGCGATGTGTGCTTTTTAAACAGGACGCAGGATATTTTACAACACAGCAGTCTACAAATAACGGCGCTCGTCCGAGTTCCTTTAAACTTGTGCTAAGGTTGAATGGCCGTACTGCCATTTAGAACAGCGGACAGAAGCACCGCTGGTCGTGCTCTCACTTTGTCGGTTAAATGTCACTCGGCAAGAGCTCGTCTCGGAGGCCTTCGCCCCGTCACATGGAGCAGGCCACGTCCTGAAAGCTTTCTCACCTCCTTCCTGGAACTCAATACAGTCTCCTTTAAAACAAATTAAAATAAAGGAGGCGAACACAACAGTCTGTGTAAAACCACTACTCGGCTCTCAGAGTGCTTACATGCCTGCACTGCAGGAGGGGAAACAGAGACCACAATGGCTCCAGTGAGAGCGAGAAGCAAAACAAAAAGCAAAAGCATGCTGCTCTGAATTCCCCGTGCCTTCTTCCACTCTTTTTTTTTTTTCCTGTCGCGGATTTCATTTCAGTCCGAGGCACAAAAATATTTGGTGAAAATTCCTTCCTCAAAGACGCTTTCTACATGCAGACAATTCATTTTTGGAGCAAGATGTCTTTGGAAGAGCGCGGATACTGAATATCTGTCTGAAAATATCTTTCCATGGTAAACTTTTTCATTTCAATAGGAGACGGTTTTCCGGTTTCGGCAGATGCCTTGCTCCGCCCCTTTTAGTCGAGGCTCTAATTGAGAGCGTTGTTATGAATGTTTTGGAGACGTACATGTGGGTGTCGGTATATTCCTGACGCAGGAACGGGGGAGCCATGTTTGATTTGATGACATCATCAAACCAAATATGGGAGGGGTTAGGGTAAGGTGCTGGGCTGTTCATTGTAAAGTCAAAGGTACGAGTCCAAGCAAGACACCCCTGTGCTCTAGGGGGCGCTGTATCGTGACCGACCCTGCATTCTGATCCCAGCTTCCCAGCAAGTTAGGATACGGGATCAATAAAGAATGTCAAAATCCGTAAATACCAAATCCTAGCAATTTGATCAGTATTGTTTCAAAAGTAACACACGCGGCGAATCGGCATGAGCCTTGCAGCAGTCGTAGTGTATATTGCATCATCTTATCAGATGTGGTTATGTCCCCATGCAACCACAATGCATTAGTGTGTATAGAGGCAAATGCTTAGGCAATGACATCACTGGCACATTACCCGGACCGTCCCTGGTCCTCTGGGAAGGACGAATGAGTGTGGAAAATAAAATGACCCACATTTCTGATGTCATTGGGAGTCGTTATGGTGAACGCATCATGTGGTTTCTGAGTGCGCGTCTGGACCACTTCATCGCAGATACACTTCGCTGAGGTATATCCGTCTTCACAGGGATCCCTGTAGCCGTCATCAGGAATAACCTGGAAATGGGCGTGGCTCGCTAGTGAACCACTAGTGAACCACTTTTAACCCTATGACTGATCATACACTGATTATAGTTCGTTCATTTTTCCCCAAAATGAAATTTCTCACCCTAAAACCAGAGCATCCGTGTGAGCTGTGAGAACATTGTGCATTAAGTCTTCCACGTAGATTTTGCAGGGGGGTGTGTGTGTGTGTGTGTGTGGTGGGGGGGGGGTTACACTTTGGGTTTTTGACAGGTCCTTGGCAACGGCTGCAAAAGCCCGGGTTTTGTTTGCGGTTCTCTTCACCAGACTTTATTTACAGCTGACCATCTGCTCCTGGCATGGCAGCACCGTATTGTGTACGTTCAGCGGTCAGTTCCAGTGAGGTCATGGAGGCTGGAGAAGGAACATCTACGCTGCCGCCTGGTGGCGGAAATGCGTACTGCACTGTGAAGCAAACTGCATGGGGGGGGGGGTGAAGCTTGCACTTGCAATATGACGTTAGGAATGATCACATGGTGTGTATCGTACACGCAGTATTAACTCGCTGTAATGGCATGCGGATTTGTTCAGTGGACAGTGGGGGAAAGGAATGAAGTGGTGTTTGCAAACAGAAATACAGAAAACAATTGCTTTATATTTTTTTTGTTTTCCTCAGAAGATGTTAATGGATCGCAAATACACCAAAAAGTGACAGCTACTGGAAGGAAATGATGCAAGGTTGCTACAGACAATAATACTGGCTTCTAAAATTATCCGTCTTGCCATATTGCAGTGTGCAAACGTGCTACAGAGGAAGTGTCCTAAAGATGCAGATCCCTAATGCATATAAACATATTCAAACTTAAATGAGTAGAAATGTGATGGTCGAAATGACATTATATCTATCAATCATAAAAATGTTATTATTCCAGCTCACACTAAGCTTCGTTGTTAGCTCACATGTTGTTTAAACCGTTGTAAATCAATGCTACGGCAGTGAAAACGAGCAAATTTGAAAAGTTTAATGTACAGAATATAAATTCGCAACTAATTTAACGTGTCCAAATTGTAACCAACTAGATGTTTTAACAAGATTATCAACAAATAACTATCGAAATCAACAGTCTAATGTCCAAATCTTAACTAGCTGGCTAATATAACAAGCTAATATACAAAACCGGTAAAAAATGTAACTTACTCGCAGGTTGAACACAAGCTGCTTAAACAAAACAATATAAACAAGTTGATGTAAAAAAAAAAACAAAAAAAAACGTAGCTAAGCGAGCTAGCTAAGTATAATACACATAATGTCATTTTTTTTACTAAGCTGAGCTAATTAAACGAAGCAATGTAAAAACCTAACAAACAAGGTCATTAAAAAAAGTTAACGTAAAAAACATTTAATTTACTAGCTGGCATTTTTAAACATACAAGCTTATGTTAAAAACAAAACAAAACAGAGCTAGCTAAGGTAAAAAAAAAGGGTAAAAATTTTAACTAGCAAGCTAATAAAAGTAATGTAAAAACCTCGTGAACAGGGTCATTAAAAAAGGTAATTGTTTATTTAACAAGCATATATCCAAGGCTCCTTAAATAAGTTATGCACATTAGCATAACGTTCTAGCTAATGTGCATAAATTTCGCTAAACTAGTTCGCTAATATAACAAGGTAATGTAAAAATCCTGTAAAAAAATGTAACTTACTAGCTAGTTTAACACAAGCTATTTAAACTAAATAAAAAAATAACATAGCTAAGCATAGCTAAGCAAATTTACTCGCGAGCTAATTCAAGGAAGTAATATAAAAACCTACAAACGAGGTCATTACAGTAACTTACCAGCTAGTTTAAGATAAGATATTTAAACTAAATTACAACTAAATAATAAACAAGATGATTTGAAAAAAAATGTAACCAGCCGGCATTTGTAACTAGCTGATGTTAAAAGATAAATAACATCGCTAGCTAAGTTCAAAAATCTAGTGTCAAACTTTTAGAATAAAGTAATGTAAAAACCTCGTGAACATGGTCATTAAAAAATGTCATGTACAAAACGTTACCAGCATTGTACATAAATGTAACTATATAGCTAATATAACAAGGTAATGTCCATAACCTGTAAACAATGTAAAGTACCAGTTAGTTGAAGCTATTTAAGCTAAATAATATAAACAAGCTGATGCAAAAAAAAAAAACATAGTTAAGCGAGCTAGCTAAGTTTACAAAAACATAATGTAAAAATGTTTACTAGTGAGCTAATTCAAGGAAGTAATAAAACATAAAAACATACAAAAATTACATAAATGTAACTAACTAGATCATTTTTAAAACTAAAACTAGATTGTTAATAAAATGCTTAAAATGATCTAAAAAATGATCTAAAGATAAAAATAAGATAATGATAAAGAAGTTTTCCTGTTATTGTTGTCATTTGTTTGGTTTAAATAGCAAATATATACAGAAATGTTACTTGTAATATATATAACAAACTGATTTGCAAAATATAACCAGCTGTGTATATATAGTGTATATATATATCTGGTATATATATATAGATATATATATATATATATATATATATATATATATATATATATATATATAAAACTTTGATCAAATTCAAATTCATTCATTCATTCATCTTCTAGCGCTTTATCCGATCTTCCCTCGGGTCACGGGGAGTCTGTGTCTATCTCAGGCGTCTATGGGCATTAAGGCAGGATACACCCTGGATGGAATGCCAACCCATCACACACACACACACACACACACACACACACACACACACACATTCACACACTAGGGACAATTTTCCAAGGTGCCAATCAACCTACCGTGTGCATGTTTTTGGACCGGGGGAGGAAACCGGAGAACCCGGAGAAAAACCCCCTGAGGCACGGGGAGAACATGCACAAACTCCACACACACATGGCCGAGACGGGAATCGAACCCGGACCCTGGCGGTGTGAGGCGAACGTGATAAACACTAAACCACCGTGCCCCCTCTTTGATCAAATTGATGTACAAATATAGATAGCCAAATAAATAGACAAATGTCAAACTAACTAGGTCAATCGAAAATTGGTTTTCCACGAACTAGCTAGCAAATTTAACAAGCTGCTAAAATGTAACGATCTAGCTAATGTATAAAAAAGTAACCTCCACGCTAATTTATGTAAAACGCCTTTTGAAAGGTAACTTAAATGAGGTCAGAATGAGGAAATGTTTTTCGTTGAGGAAATTTATTCCAGATTTTGCTTCCAGTCGAATAAGCCGTGCGAATATAACGATGCATCATGAAGATAATAGCAGTAATAACACAGTGTATTATTTAGCGTGTAAATACTGGGGCAAATGGAAAAGGTACGGGATTTTGAATGGGGATCGACGGTTGTGGTGGTTAGTGCAGGAGAAACGCTGGGTTTTTTTTCCCATCTGCCGAGCGCTCAGCAACGTCGGAACGAGACCAGCAGGGACTGAAATAGCTCGTCTGACTGACTGCGTTAGTGATGTGACAGGAAGGCTGCGAAAAAAAAAAAGAATGAGGGGAAAAAAAAAAACGGAGCTGGAAATAGAAATGGTGCGATCTTCACACGGCTGGAGAGCGAGATCCGGCCTGCTTCCTTCATTCTCCAGGTTAAAGTTTCTCCTCCTGCATCTCGACATCTCGATTTCTGACTTCAAATGGAGCGACGTACGAGCGTACAGTACAGTCAGCTACACACACCACACACACACACACACACACACACACACACACACGTGTTAGGCCGTGTTTCATTCAGGTTTCATCTGGAAAGAGATTTCTTTTAACATTTCTTTTCTTTTTTTTTGCAAGAGCTTTTATATCACTATCTATCGCGGTTTTTATTTTTTTATTTATTTATTTATTTATTTTATTGTACCGCTGCAGCTGCGGTGATGTGAAAAGGTTGTGAGATCTCGATGCACGTGGTGTGAAACGCTTTCTCGATCCATTTATTCACAGCGTTGAATTAGAGAACAGACGCGGAACTATTTATAGACCGTGAAGAGAGAATTTATTGATTTTACGTGCATCCTGTAGCTAAACGAGACATGCACATGTGTGTGTGTGTGTGTGTGTGTGTGTGTGTGCACTAATAAGAATTATTCCTGAGACTTTTCCACATAGCGGTAGTAGGCCACAGGAAGAGGACAAGCCTCAGACGGTGAGTAGGTGTCCACTTTGTGGAAGGTGGGCTTAGGTAGAGGGCTCACTAACTGAGTGCAGGGAGCCGAGTTCAAAAGTTTGTGTGTGAGGTTTTGGTCGTTCGAACGCCTACTCCTGCCACCATGTTTGCCTTCTTTCCTCTTCTCCTTTAGAGAGGAGACAGTGTGGTCCTGCTGACCATAGCCCGCAATCTGCTCGCTGTTCTCCTTGTTGCTGTTGCACTCGGTCAGGTCTTGTGCTAGCATCTCATCTTCTGTGATGATTTTGAGCGGATCCGTAACATTGATCAGATGGACTCTTCCCTCAAGGTCCACCTCTACAATTTTCTGAGACTGGGCATACGAGAGTGTGTCTCTGGACATAGAAAAGTTGAGTCTACACGGGGAAGGAGAACGGAGAAGAATATCCGGATCTGGGTTGTTGGAGGAACGGCTTCTTCCTCTGCTCAACACAATCTGACAACTTTGTCTCCTCAGCTTCTTCATTTTTAGATCTTCGGGACCTTAAGTGGGCGTATGCAAATACTAAATTAGTACATTAATAAATTAGTACATTAATGATTAGCATTTTCTGGCCGTTGTGGAAACAAAAAAAATCTTCCTTTTATAAAGTACTTTTTACTTTTATTTGACTTTTATCGTGCTTTTAGAAAATGGACTTATTCCACAAATAATATACTACATAGGAACGCATAAGGATGAATTAATTTGTAATGTTTTTGCCGCTTAAGTGCGTTTTATTTACGATCAATTTGAAATTAAATTAAATGCAATTTGTACATTTACGGCATTTTATTTTATTGCATCTTTTTGTGGACTTTCAGGAATTCATTTTTGCGTTTTTAAAGTATAGATAAAATGCAGCGCTCAAGCAGTGCCAAGCAATTAATACCAAATAAAATACACTGTGATTAAACACATTTACATCACATTAAAGAATTCTGGACATCATAGTTAAGTTCAATTAAAATTGTTCATGTGCGTTAATAATGGAGTACGGGGGTTTAGTGGGTAGCACGTTCGCCTCACACCGCCAGGGTTCCGGGTTCGATTCCCGGCTCGGCCATGTGTGTGTGGAGTTTGTGCATGTTCTCCCCGTGCCTCAGGGGGTTTTTCTCTGGGTTCTCCGGTTTCCTCCCCCGGTCCAAAAACATGCACGGTAGGTTGATTGGCACCTTGGAAAATTGTCCCTAGTGTATGAATGTGTGTGTGTGTGTGTGTGTGTGTGTGTGTGTGTGATGGGTTGGCATTCCATCCAGGGTGTATCCTGCCTTAATGCCCATAGACGCCTGAGATAGACACAGACTCCCCGTGACCCGAGGGAAGATCGGATAAAGCGCTAGAAGATGAATGAATGAATGAATGCGCATTAATATATAAACGGCATAAATCCCAACATATTTTATGTCATTTTTTTCAGGCAGGAAATAAATAAAACTCATAACGAAAGTAAACAATGTTGTGTATTAGTTCCTCCAGGTCTTCCTAGATCCCGTGAGATGGTTCCAGTGATTTCAGGATTGAACATTTAGCTGAGAAAGTTCTTGCTATTGAAACAGGGTCAGATTTAAATACTTCCTCGACTCGGATTTAACCTGAAAATAGGTGTGTCTCTCTAACCCTGTTAACCCTATTAATCCTATTAACCCTGTGACTGCTGGCATGGCCGTCGTGACTGACTGAACCCCTCACACACTCGTTATCGTTAGATTATCTCTTTCATTTTCCCAAAATAAAACACCACCATGCATTTTACTGTACGGCTCAGGCACCATATTACAAACGTCATAATCCGCACAATGTGTCTGCAATAATATTCGAGTCTTTAAACTCTCCATAATGTTCCTATTATCATTTTTGGTCAAAGTTTTGGTCAAAAACTCTAAACATAACATAACATAACATAACATAACATAACATAGCATAGCATAGCATAGCATAACATAGTTAACATAGCATAACATAACTTAATATAGCATAACATAACATAACATAGCATAATAACATAGCATAACATAACATAACATAACATAACATAACTAACATAACATAACATAACATAACTTAACATAACATAACATTAACATAACATAACATAACATAACATAACATAACAAACTAACATAACATAACATAACATAACATAACATAACATAACATAACATAACATAACATAACATAACATAACATAGCATAACATAACATAACATAACATAACATAACATAACATAACATAACATAACATAACATAACATAACATAACATAACATAACATAACATAACATAACATAACATACATAACTTACACATAACATACATAGCATAACATAACATAACTTAACATAGAACATAATAACATAACATAACATAACATAACATAACATAACATAACATAACATTACTGTCTGTTATAGAATGATATTAATGACTTAAACACCCCCATCATCATAACCCTGCCCTCCTCCACCTCATCACATAACCCACCACCCCTCTACTCCAGTCAACAAAACCCACCCCCCCCTCCACCCCATTAACTAACCCCAAAACCCCAACCCAATAAAAGCCTTATAGAATGATATTAATGACTTAAACACCCCCATCATCATAACCCTGCCCTCCTCCACCTCATCAACATAACCCCACCCCCCTCTACTCCAGTCAACACCCCAAACCCAACCCCCTCCACCCCATTAACATAACCCCACCCCCATCAACATAACCCCACCCCCCCCCTCCACCCCATCAACATAACCCCACCCCCCCTCCAACCCCCCCAACAATTTGCTTCTTTAACTCAGGATATTATTTTCATCAAGCGCCACCTAGTGGACAAATGTAATCAAAAATGAATCAGTTACTTTCCTTTTATAAAGTAAATAAAAAGTGACATTACATCTTGAATAGGACAAGTCGACATCTATTACATTTCCAACACTAGTAACTTTCCCAACACTGTTATTAGTCAATACCAAGAATCAAGTGCACTACTTATAAAAAAAAACATAATGATATAAAATGTATGTTTAAGTAAAAGTTCATTGTTAAAACATGCACATAAACGTAGCCAAATTGTTCAGTCTCGTGTAAGCTTGTAATTCCTGCTCGGAATTGTTTAGCCTTTTTTTTTCCTGAAGGCCACAGATGTTGGAAAGTGTTCCCTTTGACCCGCCGTCTGTGGAGACGCAGAAACAAACAAGAAAAAAAAACGTCTGAGATGTTCTTTCAGCTGTGAACATAAGACTCTCCCCAATAAGACTCTCTACATCTGGGCTCGGCTGGTCTCCACCCCCCCCCCCACCGGCCCACTCACCGGCCCGGTCACTCAACCTGGGTGTGTAATCACCGCCATTAGAAGTAATTACCCCTTCACCTGCTCTGTGTAGCGAGCGCGAACGCCTCGGCGCGAGAGGAGTGTGATGTGCGATATTTATTCATAACGCATTTCTATGCTCTCCAATTTCTTCTCCTTCTTTTTTTTTTTAGCTCTCTTGCTAAGACATTTGCTGTAGCCATGACTATATATGGCTGCTTTCCCTGAACAATCTTACTCATCACACATTCCCAGACTGAAGAAATGTATTTCGACACTCCCTCCATCCCTCCATCCCTCCATCCCTCCATCCCCCTGAAACTTGTACGCCAGATGCTTGCTGACAAAGCAAAGGGGAAGTGATTTCATTTTGGTCCCTGAATGGCCAGAGGGTGACGTAATCTGACCGGCGCATCCCAGCCCCCTCGTCCACCCCCCCTTCATCCATGACAAAAGGCTTTGTGCTCCATGTTTTCCTTTGCAGGGAAAAAGAGAAGCGCTGATGATCCGTAGGGAGACATTACAGACGTATTACAGTCATAATGCTACGTCTGATTCTGATTACTTTAGCATTTGCGTTGCGTTTTATTTATTTATTTTTTAGCTTTTATTTAGCTCAGGGAGGGGGCGGAGTTTAGTGGTTTAAGGCGCTGGGCTGCTGATTTGAAGATCCGGGTTCAAGCCCCGATCTGGCCAAGCTGCCGCCCTTGGGCCCTTTAGCAAGACCCTTAACCCAGGGAGCGCCGTATCATGGCCGACCCTGCGCTCTGACCCCAATAACAAGCTGGGAAGAAAGAATTTCACTGTGCTGTAATGTGATAAATAAAGGCTCTTCTATTCTTCTATTTATGAACGCATGATGTAATGACGACATCGTATTGTTACGTACAGGGCTTTTCGAAGGTCCACCAAACACGTTCGTCCCTGTTGTCGCTTGTATTATAACAGCAACTATTTTGTTTATTTTCCTCTTTTTCTTGAAGACCGACACAAAGTTTAAAGCGCCTTCGTTTTAATGACCGTTTGCTACGATGTTTCTGGCACTGGAGACTCCTTCCAACTCCAGTGCATATGTGGCTGCTTTAGAAATGTATTAGGACTAATGCAAACCTGTGATTTGACGTGTAGCGGCTTCGTAGTTTCCGCGATGAACACTAAAAGCTATCGACCAATCAGAATGGAGGATCCGGGAGAGATTCGAATGTTTCCGATTTTTTTTAACGCATTTTTCTTTAGAAATTTGTGTTTTTGAAAGCAGTAATTGAATACGTGAGTCTGTCTGGCTGTGATTCGGGGGAGGTGAAGCGGAACACATGTAGGAATCGTTGTCTGCGATGTAAATCAGCGAAGAAACGTGACAGGCGAGAAAATCGAGTGTCCACGTCTGGCGTGTGTCGGAAAATCTCTGGTGTAAAGCCTGTAATTCCTGCATACGGTTCTCACATTCCGATTTTTTTTACGATTTATTTCCAGATTCCAGATTTCAGACAATGGAACGCCTGCAGGGTGTGCTCCACGTCAGGGTCCTCGCTTTTATCACGTTGTCTGCGTTACGTTTCAACACTTCTCACGTTAAATGGCAGCAAAAACCCTTCCAGACAAAACGCTGTCAAATTGCTTGTATGGATTTACGTCCTTGTCTTGGACACGTCCGGAAAATTCCTTCCATCCAAACATTTTATTTCCATCCAGATATTTATTCGTAAGTTTTAACAGTGGACGTCGTCTGTTTAACGTTTTTATAAAAGAGTCCACGAATCCGGACGTCATTTTCGTTTAAAATCAACGGTTTTTATTTGTCACATAAACATTACAGGACCTAACTCTAACCCAGCTTGATATTCAGGGTGACACAGCGCCCCCTGGAGTACAAAGTGTTAAGCTTGCTCAAGGACGCAAGATTGACATCTTGATGATACCGGGTCTTGATGATACCCCCGACCTTCCAGATCACTAGCCCAACGCTTTAAACCACTTACGAAACCGATAACCCCCCCCCCCCTCCCCCGCTCAGCTATTATTCATTCATTCATTCATTCATTCATCTTCTAGCGCTTTATCCGATCTTCCCTCGGGTCACGGGGAGTCTGTGTCTATCTCAGGCGTCTATGGGTATTAAGGCAGGATACACCCTGGATGGAATGCCAACCCATCACAAGACACACACACACTCACTCACACACACATTCATACACTAGGGACAATTTTCCAAGGTGCCAATCAACCTACCGTGCATGTTTTTGGACCGGGGGAGGAAACCGGAGAACCCGGAGAAAAAAACCCCCTGAGGCACGGGGAGAACATGCAAACTCCACACACACACATGGCCGAGACGGGAATCGAACCCCGACCCTGGCGGTGTGAGGCGAACGTGATAAACACTAAACCACCGTGCTACCGTGCTATTATTGGAAAATAAATATTTATAGATTCATTTTCAGTTGCACAGATGATGTTCAGCCGCGCTTCGGATAATCCTGAATACGTTTACCGGCAAGCTCACGACGTCACAGCGTTCGTTTATTTATTTATTTATTTTTCTTTTTTTGCATATCTATAGCCGCCTGAATCCACCGCTTCTGAAATCCTTGTCATTGCATGTAATTGCATCAGAGCCATTTTAGGTACAGTGGTGTGAAAGAACATTATTCCCTTATGTACACGGTGTAGAAGACAGGGGTGGGGGGGGGGGGGGGGGGGGGGGGGGGGGGGTGGGGGGGGGGGGGGCTTCGTTGCCATGACAGCAGGGAGGTACATGCTTGTCAATGGGTGTGTGTGTGTGTGTGGTCGACGAAAACAAAGTAATGGAAGCCTGTCAGACTGTGAGAGAGAAAGGCTTCACTGTGATGTGTTTGGGGTTTCTTGGCCTGTAAAGGATGGGGATGGTTTGGGGTGGCAGTGAAGGAGGAGGAGGAGGAGGAGGAGTGGATTCCTACCATTTTTCTTTTCTTTTTTCTAAAGGATGAAAGGGGGAACAGCGGGTGAAATCGCCATTCTGAGCTCCTCTCGTGTGCATAATGCACTCATTCACTGCTTACTATTCCAGGGACTGGAGCCAAACCTGTGCACGAAGATCGGGCGCTGATCAAGCATCAAAACAACTGTCTTAACCTTACACACACACACACACACACACACACACACACACACACACACACACACACACAAAGCAGCTTACAAAGCCCAAGCTGACCCGCTAATGTTGGCAAAGAGGGCAGTGGCTCAAGCGAAAATAGGCCAAACTACTCAGGACACTCCACTGATCTCAGGAGGCAGCGCCGCGCATGCTAATTCATTACTTCACTTTTTCTCTTTCTTTTCTTTTTTTTTTTTTTTATTTGCTGCGACAGGATTTTTGTATTTTTTATTTTTAAAAAGCAAAAGTATTCGCCGTCAAAAGCACTTCATTTCCCCCTGCTTTATTCCCACCCCGAACATATTTCATGTCCTTTCTAAATTTGTTGCATCACAATAAAACGCATATTTTTTAGAAATGTTGCATGACGATTATGATGCATGACGATTGCATCATGCATGACGATTACATCATGCAACGCCGATCCAGAGCCACGCCCCCTTTATAGCACCTCTCCGGATCGTCCGGCTTTGTCTCCGTTCCTCTCTTTGTCATCAAGAATGCACACAAGCCCTTTCCGGGAGAGAGCGAGGGGACCCCGTAGGACCGCCCCCTATTTTGTCCCGCCTCCTTTTTTGTTCCACCCCCTTTTTTGCCCACCCTGTGAGATGACCCCGAAAAAAGCAGGAAAGTGGGGCAGATGTTTTTGTACGCAGGGCTTTTTGAAGTCCACACTCGAGCTTTTACTCACCGTGAAACACGGATGTTAGTCAGACAGACAGACAGACAGACAGACAGACAGACAGACCGGAAACAGACACAAAGACGTGCACTGCTTTGACATCGCCATGGTAATGACAGGGCTGCTGTTGGTTCCCCTGGTGATGGAGCTTTGGAAGGTGGAGGGAAAGGGCCTGTCCTGACGTGTGCTGCAAGTGAGGACCAGGAAGAATGGGAGATGGGGAATTGCGTTTATGTGTGTGTGTGTGTGTGTGTGTGGTGTGTGTGTGTGTGTATGTGTGTGTGTGTGTGTGTGTGTGTATCAGGCTCCCTGTGGTGATTCTGGCATAAGATCTTCTCCCAGCAGGCACACGGGACACTCTGGCGCACGGAAGCAGATGTCCATTGTAGTGTTTCGAATGCTTTCATCGATTTCTGTTTTGTCGTTCGCCCCCCCCCTCCCCTCCCTCATGTCCTCCCCTTTCTTTCTTTCTCTCTTCTTTTTTTCTTTCAATAGTAAAAGGTAGCACTTCCCATCAAAAGGAGTTATTCATCTCTTAATCTCATTAAACATCACGAGGAAGCAACGCGATACTAATATCTATCAATACCTGATCAATATTTTCATCCCTCGTTACTCTGCGCTCGAATTCCCTCGTCCTTCTTTCGTCCTACAGACGGCTGCCGGTGTTTCAGCGTTACTTGAAGGTTGAGAGAACGTGACATCCTATAACTATATACGTGACATCCTATACCTCCTCCTTCTGTCTTTGTGTCTTTGTTTCTCCCCGCGTGTCCTCCACAGGCACAATCAATACGTCCTGTACCATCTGTACCACATTTACCCCCCCCCCCCCCCCCCCCTTTCCTTTTAGACTTTCAGGACCTGAAAACAAACAATGTTATTTCATACTTAACAATGGTTTTAATACTGAGATACTGAATATATATATATATATAATCACGATTAATCACACAATTGCTATAAATGTACCATAAATCAATACTTTTTATATTTCTAATACTGTAACTGTAACAGATGTTATAATTATATGTATTTCCACTCAAAATCTCTCCCTTTAATAAAATTATTCATTATTTAATATTTATTTTACCCTGGAAAGGATTATTTTAATATGAATTTCTTGTTAATTATAATGTTTATTAGTTTAGTGTTGGTTTGAAGTGTAAAATATGGGACGTGGCTCCTTTAAGAATTGTGTTCCGGTTGCTTTTCCATATAAAATGGTGATACGGTGTTTAGGTTATACGGAAGCGCTTTATTGCGTTCAGTAAAAATGCGCTTTATTGCAGTAATACGGATTTGGGAATGCGATGCGCTTGCGTAAGGTTCCATACGGTAATATACACTAATATAGTGAGGAGATCGTACCTGTTGTGAATGCGCAGCTAGGGGGCGTCATTGGGGGAATTTAGGAAGTGTGAGTGGATGCACTGAACGTTTATTTATTTATTTGTTGTTCGGGTTTCGTTCATTCGCAACAACACGACGCAGAGTGAAGGAGCAGATCACTCACATAGTAATGCACACTGCGTTATAACACATTAATAACATTAGTGCTGTTAAAGTCAATTTGCTTTAACGCGTTATGATACACATCATTATTTTATTGTATATACCAAAACTAATGAGCAAAAAAGTAAACACAACGTATTGATAATTAAAGCGGTTAAAATGACCAACGGCGCCACCTGGGATGGTTAAAGAAAGAGAACGTACGCGGCAAAGGTTCGTTTTCCAACAGCTTGATCAAAGTCTTTTTATATTTCTACATTATTGCTAATTAATACCAGGATGATTTTGAATAGAGAAGAGTTTTAGCTTTGCTCCAATTATTTTCC
>JACRUU010000024.1:1126835-1156835 GCA_030449085.1 Kryptopterus vitreolus
AACATTCCCACACACTATTGGTTTATACCCGAGACGTCGCACCTGCACATGACACACACACACACACACACCACACCACACACACACACACACACACACACACTGCAGCGAGGACGTAAACAGTGTTGGGGTCATTACTCAAAACAAATCTTAAAAGTGATTGTTTATACACTCATTTATCAAAACGTGTGTTTTCTCTTCATCCTCCGCAAATGACGATAGAGTAGGGAATTCTGTACATACGTTTAAACCGTATATATATATATATATATATATTCGTTCATCTTCTAGCGCTTTATCTGATCTTCCCTCGGGTCACGGGGAGTCTGTGTCTATCTCAGGCGTCTATGGGCATTAAGGCAGGATACACCCTGGATGCAATGCTAACTCATCACACACACACACACACACACACACACACACACACACACACACACACACACACCACACACACACACATTCATACACTAGTGTGTACAATTTTCCAAGGTGCCAATCAACCTACCGTGCATGTTTTTGGACCGGGGGGGGACCGGAAACCGGAGAAAAAACCCGGAGAAAAACCCCCTGCACCAACTCCACACTGGAGACACGAGACGGGAATTATCTGACGAAACTATTTATAAAAGAGTTGACTTAACGGTTATATTTTTATAAAAAATTGATTCTAAATTGTAAAAAAAAAATGCACTAAATTGTTCGTTAAACATTACGATCTGAGAGAAACGTGCGACATTGTAACCTACAACCGAGCGACACTACAAATGTAACGTCAAATCACAGCGCAAATTTATCGGCCGCTACAAACGTCGTCTAAAATTTCATTTATAAAACTTTTACCACTGAAATAATTTCGTCAAAGATAATAATATTATAATATTTATTTATTTAATATTTATAACAAAATAATACTTTGTCAAAGTGATTCATATCTTTGAGAATTGCCTGTAAAATGTAATCACATTCTCAGATCATGATTAATCACTGATTTATTCCTGCTTGAGTTACATCATTAACTTCATTATGCAACTTCATTAGCATAAACGACTCCAGCGTTCCCATTCTACATTCTTTCCCAAAGATGTCCCGATTCCAAGATACGGAATGAAACGTTGTGACGGTTCATTCCCGGAGGTTTTAAACTCGGAGTGGAAAAACCCCCTGCATTCCTGCCTGCCATGTGGAGGAACATTATAATACTGTTTATATGCAGGACTTGTGAAGATCTACAGGATTGTGGGGTTCTTTTAAAACACGTGGACGTTCCAATCTCACCACCAAAGTTCACATGTTGACTTTTGACCACACAAATACAAAGTCCACATTCTCACATATGTATAATCATCATTTTTGGAGATTCAGTAACAGGAGAGTCGGTGATGCAGGTGAGAAGGTTCGGAGATCCTAATAGCAGGAGATCGTGTGTTTCATGGAAAAGCCTCATTATGCACAGCGGCATCGTCATGCCGGAAAACGTCCCGGAATTATCATTCCAAGGCATCAATCGGCATCCGCTCATACTGTATATATACTGTATCATACTGTATATACTGTATGTACATATATATATTTACACATATATCTATGTGTGTGTGTGTGTGTGTGTGTGTTGTGTTGTGTGGTGTGTGTGTGTGTGTGTGTGTGTGTGTGAAAATACAGTGGTGTGAAAAAGTGTTTCCTGATTTTTTTTGGTTGCATGTTTATCACACTTTAATGTTTAAGATCATCAAACAAATATTAAATATTAATTAAATATTAATCAAAGATAAGATGAATAAACACAAAGCGCAGTTTATAAAGGAAGTATTTTTATTATTATTATTATTATTATTATTATTATTATTATTATTATTATTATTATTTATTATTATTTATTATTTCACGAAAACAATTTTTTTTACTTTTGTTTAAAATTTGAAATTCAGAAATCAGAATCAGAACAAATCAGAAATCAGGAAACACTTGAAGTGGCGCTAAAATGGAAAGGCGTCGATGCTTTGATGTTTTGTTTTTGGTGGGACGGTGTCGTCTCGGCGAGGCGTGGGAGTGTGGTGGTGCGATGCTACACAGCACAACAAACGCACAAACAGAAGGTCTCCTGATGACGGAGCCCCCGTTCGTTCACCCGTGTGTTTTTACCCACAGCATGCGATACGATTCACGTTTACATGTTTACGATACTGACATTACGTCAACACGGACACGTTAAGAAAATAAATATTTATACCTATAAAATAACCAACCAGCCGTCCAATTTGCATTATTATGTACATTTATATTTATGGCACTGAGAAGACGCCCTGATCCGGAGTATTATACAAAGAATGTTTTCTAATCATAAAAATAAATACATAAATAAAATAATGCACAGAGATACGCCTATATTTTAAAAATAAATAAATATATATTTTAAAAAATGTATTTAAAAAAAACACAACATAAATATTTATATAAGAGTTTATATACTTTAAATAATTTACTAAAAATTTAATAAAAAAAAATACATATATCTAATATATATATTATATCTATATATAAATTAACATGGGGGGGGCTTTTTATTATATAATTATTTATAAAAGAGATGATGTCATAAAAAGTGGGCGGGGCAATTTTTTTTTTACCCACGATAGAAGTGTTTGTTACCCACGATGCTTGTTATAAATAAATTGTGAAAAAAGCCATTTTTAGCCTAATTCTTTACATTTTATAAATTAATTAATTAAAAAAAATGTACAGATGCTGATAATATCCTAAAAATTTGGGAATTAATTGTACACAGGCCAAAGGAGAATAATATGCATTAAATTGTTTCTTAAACACTCAGATCTCAGAGAAACGTGCGATATCGTAACGTCGAGGCCCACGAGTCGAATGTAACGTCACGTAACGTCACGTCACCCACAAGTGCTTAAATAAACTATACAATAAACAATACACTACCTCCCACCATCTCCCACGCTACTACTACGTTACCCGGGAAGTGACGACATCCCGCCACTAGAGTGCAGCGTATCCCACATGAACCTGGGAGGAGAAATTTATATCCCAAAATGTCCAAGAAAGTGAACCCAAAAAAATCACCCAAAAAAAATGAATGCAGATGGAAGGCAAGAAAGATGTGAAAGTGAAAAGATGTTTGTGTTTGACGGAGAAAAAGCGCCGTTTATGTTTTGTGTTATGAGGCGACGTCGCACATCGCACACTATAAACTGTCTTATAGCAACATCTGGACCGGAAAACACAATGCAGGAGTCGCTGTTAAACAAACCATCTTTATCACTGATCCTTCGAGGAGTGAAAATTCTTTATATAACGGTGACATTTACAGTGTGACAAACATGGGTGAGGGTGATTACAGGGTGATTACAGGGTGATTACAGGGTGATTACAGGGTGATTACAGGGTGATTACAGGGTGATTACAGGGTGATTACAGGGTGATTACAGGGTGATTTCAGGGTGATTTCAGGGTGATTACAGGGTGATAGGGTATTTCAGGGTGATTTCAGGGTGACAGGGTGATTACAGGGTGCAATTTCAGGGTGATTTCAGGGTGATTTCAGGGTGATTTCAGGGTGATTACATTTCAGGGTGATTTCAGGGTGTCATGATTACAGGGTGATTACAGGGTGATCAGGGTACAGGGTGATTACAGGGTTTCAGGGTGATTACAGGGTGATTACAGGGTGAGGGTTTACAGGGTGATTACAGGGTGATTACAGGGTGATTACAGGGTGATTTCAGGGTGATTACAGGGTGATTACAGGGTGATTACAGGGTGATTACAGGGTGATTACAGGGTGATTTCAGGGTGATGATTCAGGGTGATTACATTTACAGGGTGATTACAGGGTGATTACAGGGTGATACAGGGTACAGGGTGAGGGTGATTACAGGGTGATTTACAGGGTGATTTCATTACAGGGTGATTACAGGGTGATTACATGGTGTTTTCAGGGTGATTTTACAGGGTGATTATAGGGTGATTTCAGGGTCACTTCACATCCATATCACATCCTCATCATCATTAAACATATTGTATTCCGTTCCTCGATCGCCATTCATCACCAACAAGATGGAGTTCAGGAAAGCAAACACATCCAGACTATCTATCTGTCTATCTGTCTGTCTATTTATCTATCTGTCTGTCTGTCTATCTATCTATCTGTCTGTCTGTCTGCTATCTATCTGTCTCCATCACTCCATCACACACTACAGAAATCTCACTCCATCACACACTACAGAAATCTCACTCCATCACACACTACAGAAATCTCACTCCATCACACACTACAGAAATATCACTCCATCACACACTACAGAAATATCACTCCATCACACACTACAGAAATATCACTCCATCACACACTACAGAAATATCACTCCATCACACACTACAGAAATATCACTCCATCACACACTACAGAAATCTCACTCCATCACACACTACAGAAATCTCACTCCATCACACACTACAGAAATATCACTCCATCACACACTACAGAAATCTCACTCCATCACACTATACAGAAATCTCACTCCATCACACACTACAGAAATCTCACTCCATCACTCCATCATCCCCACACTACAGAAATCTCACTCCATCACTCCATCACACACTACAAAAATCTCACTCCATCAATCCATCTCTCCATCATACACTACAGAAATCTCACTCCATCACACACTACAGAAATAAATCTCACTCACACACTACAGAAATATCACTCCATCACACACTACAGAAATCTCACTCCATCACACACTACAGAAATCTCACTCCATCACACACTACAGAAATATCACTCCATCACACACTACAGAAATCTCACTCCATCACACACTACAGAAATATCACTCCATCACACACTACAGAAATATCACTCCATCACACACTACAGAAATATCACTCCATCACACACTACAGAAATATCACTCCATCACACACTACAGAAATATCACTCCATCACACACTACAGAAATCTCACTCCATTACTCCATCACACACTACAAAAATCTCACTCCATCAATCCATCTCTCCATCATACACTACAGAAATCTCACTCCATCACACTATACAGAAATCTCACTCCATCACACACTACATATAAATTTTCCCATCAAGCCCTTGGCATGAGCCAACCTTCGCTTATTCCGCCGTATGTCACCTTGGCCACAATCCAGCAGGACAAAAATACACCAAGAATGAAACCCAAGCACATGAGAACGTGGTGAAAAAATAAGCCGAAGGTTTGTGGAGGAAAATAAAGATAATAAAAAACCCATGAGAAAGATTCATTACACACAATTCCAAATAGTTAGCAAGATCTGACTCATGTTAGCTCAGGCTAACTCAAACTCAGGCTTCACATACATTCCTATATATATATATATATATATATATATATATATATATATATATATATATATATATATATTATATATATATATATAGGGGGGCACGGTGGTTTGGTTTAGTGGTTATCACGTTCGCCTCACACCGATTTCCGGGTCCGGGTTCGATTCCCGTCTCGGCCATGTGTGTGTGGAGTTTGTGCATGTTCTCCCCGTGCCTCAGGGGGTTTTTTTCTCCGGGTTCTCCGGTTTCCTCCCCCGGTCCAAAAAACATGCACGGTAGGTTGATTGGCACCTTGGAAAATAATGTCCCTAGTGTGAATGTGTGTGTGTGTGTGTGTGTGTGTGTGTGTGTGTGTGTGTGTGTGTGTGTGTGTGTGTGTGTGTGTGTGTGTGTGTGTGTGATGGGTTGGCATTCCATCCAGGGTGTATCCTGCCTTAATGCCCATAGACGCCTGAGATAGACACAGACTCCCCGTGACCCGAGGGAAGATCGGATAAAGCGCTAGAAGATGAATGAATGAATGAAATGAATGAATGAATGAAATGAAAGTGTTTTGGGGGAATGTGTGTGAATTTTTACCCCCCCGGCGGGAATTTTGTGGGTTGATTGTATAAACCGAGGATTCGGTCAGAAATGTATGTGTAATTGTACAATTAGATTTTTATTGCACAAAAATGTTCTGCTTTGTTAATAATCTTCTCTTCACTAAGCATTTTCTCTGTGTGTGTGTGTGTGTGTGTGTGTGTGTGTGGTGTGTGTGTGTGTGTGTGTGTGTGTGTGTGTGTGTTCTCCAGGGCGTTGTACACGTACGAAGATGACAGCAACGATCTGACGCTGGCATCATCAGGAGGTAGGTCAAATAAATCCCACTGTAATTTGACCCACATGTACATGATCAGCCTCGCCTTCCGGAACGTTTCGTCGCTAAATAGCGATTTATTCGATTTATTACGTAAATCAATGCGTTTCCTGTTTTCTATAATAGTTACGAAGTACGTGAGGGGAAATGCAGCGCAAATAGGGAAATAATGCACTCTGTACGCAGTGTTGCGGAGTGACTATGTAACGGCGTTACGTAATTTAATTACAAAATAAAAGTACCAGTCATCCGTTACAGTTACTGCGGAAAAAAAAACATGTCATTAAATTACAGTTACTATTAAAAGTGTTGAAGATTACAAATCCCAAAGACCACCGCGTTACAAACCAAAAAAAACATTATAACCCACTTTTTTCCTAGTGCCACCTAGTGGACAAATGAAAGTAATGAAAAAGTAAAAGTCATTGGAAAGTTACACTAATTATTACATTTTGAATAGCGTCAATTTATAACCTGTAATCGATTAAATAACATTCCCAACGCTGATCGTACCACACCTGGAAAACAGGGGTGCTCTTAGAACTGAGCTCCCAGTGGTTAAAGCATCGACTTCTGGACCGGAAGATCGCAGGTTCAAATCCCACCATCATCATCATCATCATCAAGCTTCCACTATACGACTCTTTCGATCCCTAGGGTTTCCTTTGGGTTCTTCAGGTTTCCTCCCTCCTGTAGACTCTTGCCTCTGGACCGGAAACTTGCGCTACCAATAGTGGGCCCTTGAGCAAGGCCCTTAATCCTCAATTGCTCAGTTGTAAGTGGCTCTTGATTTAGGCGTGGGATCTGGTAGACCCGTGGTTAAGGTATAGGGTTCTGGAAGGAAAGATCGCAGAGTTCAAATCCCACCACCAAACTGCTGCTAGTGGGCCCTTGAGCAAGGCCCTTAACCCTTACTTGCTCAGTTGTAAGTCACTCTGGATAAAGGCGTGGGATCTGGTAGCGCAGGGTAGTGGTAGTGGTTACAGCATTGGGAAGATGGCAGTGTTCAAATCCCGCCACCAAACTTCTGCTAGTGGGCCCTTAGAGCAAGGCCCTTAACCCTCACTTTCTCAGGTGAGGGTTAAGGGCGTCTGACAAATGCTTTAAATGTAAACGTAAATCCCACCACCAAAATGCTACTAGTGGGCCCTTGAGCAAGGCCCTTAACTTGCTGTAAATATAAATGCTGTGAATGTTAAAAATGATTTAAAAAAAGATCTCTGAAGCCATGTTTCATTTCAGGAGATCTTTAACAGACAGGAGACCCGCTCCGTCCCCCCCCCCAGCAACACCCCATACCCCATACCCCCCACCCCCCCCCACCCCCCCCCCCCCCCCCCCCCCCCCCCCCCCCCCCCCCCCCCCCACCCCCCCCCCCCCCCCCCCCCCCAAAAAAAAATTTCAGCACAATGTTGACGGCATATGAAATTTGAATGCAGAATCCCTTCATTTGAACTTTGAGACCCGAACCCCAATCCATGACTATAAAACACTGTGTGTGTGTGTGTGTGTGTGTGTGTGTGTGTGTGTGTGTGTGTGTGTGTGTGTGTGTGTGTGTAAATATACATTGTAATTATTATAGACGTTGAGTGTGTGAGATAACGGAGCGTCTGCGCCTCTGCGTCTGGGTCAATGAGGATATTGGAAATGAATGAACACCTGCGGCGGCGTGATCACTTTCACTCGTTTACTCAGTGCGATGAGACGTGGACTTGTCCTTATCCTTTCTATCCTGATCTGCAGGAGAGGTTAAAGACATGTGTGTGTGTGTGTGTGTGTGTGTGTGTGTGCACGCCTCCACGTCTTCTGCCAGGAGCCTGGGTCTGACTGTCTGGTTCTGATTTAGCTTTTAAGCTTTCAGTACGACCCGATGGGAAGTGAGTCACAAACCCAACTGTCTGCTCCACTAATTAACTCAGCGGATCCTTCAGCCCTGGAGGTTGCACACACACACACACACACACACACACACACACACACACACACACACACTTACACGGACAGCTTTCTGACACACATTTAACCTCGTCTTGGATTAGAATGCGCTCTTCATGTGGGCTTTTTATCATGTTTGTCATCGTTGTGGAACATTTAAAAAAAAAAAACAATTCCTCTAAAGATTATGTTAAATATAATCATGTCCTGCCGAAGGGGGCACGGTGGTTTAGTGGTTATCACGTTCGCCTCACACCGCCAGGGTCCGGGTTTGATTCCCGTCTCGGTCATGTGTGTGTGGAGTTTGTGCATGTTCTTCCCGTGCCTCAGAGGGTTTTTCTCCGGGTTCTCCGGTTTCCTCCCCCGGTCCAAAAACATGCACGGTAGGTTGATTGGCACCTTGGAAAATTGTCCCTAGTGTATGAATGTGTGTGTGTGAGTGTGTGTGTGTGAGTGTGTGTGTGTGTGTGTGTGTGTGTGTGCCCTGCGATGGGTTGGCATTTCATCCAGGGTGTATCCTGCCTTAATGCCCATAGACGCCTGAGATAGACACAGACTCCCCGTGACCCGAGAAGATCGGATAAAGTGCTAGAAGATGAATGAATGAATGTCCTGCCGAGACGGACGAGTTTTTCCCACTCAGGAATGTTTTTTTTATGTAAGAAAGTCTAAAACACACATAATAAAGAGTGTAGGACGGAGGCATTGGTGTGTAAGAGGAGATGTGATCAGACTCAGACGTTCGCGGGATGTTCTGCTCCCATTCCATGGAATTCCGTCTGGATATCGAGAGACGTCTGGAGTGTTACGTATATCATGGAATGTCCTGCACAGACATCACTCCGAAATACTACTGAACTGATGTGGGATCAACAACAACAACAACAACAACAGCACTGACCGTGTGGAAACTATTCTTAAAACACAAGAATGATCAAAAATGCCGACAGATGCTTGTTTGTTTGTTTTTTTGCTGTTATTTATCTAAAATTAATTAACGATGCACATGATTATTACACGTCTGCCAAACGATATCATAACGTTTTTAGACTAACACACATGTAAACATCACACACACACACACACACACACATACAAACAATACTAGTTGTTAAGGCATTGGACTCTGAACCAGAAGGTCGCAGATTCAAATCCCACAACTACCACCGCCAACCTGCCACTAGCGGGCCCCTGAGCGAGGCCCTTAACCCTCGATTGATAAAGGCGTCTGTCAAATACCGTAAATGAACTCGCCACTTCGCCCTCTTACTGAACACGTCATGATAGCGCCCCGTAAACGCCGGCATATGAACTCACGAGTGTTTTTTTTTTCTTTCCCCTTTGCATGACAGACGGAGGCCTGGGTGAAATCATGGTCACCTTCGATAACAGTCGCATCATGTACGGCTTCTGCAGCCTGAAGGAGCCGGCGGCGGCCCTGCCTCGCTACGTCCTCATCAACTGGGTGAGTCGGACCTTCAGGAAAACGCTGAATTATTTATTTATTTCATTATTTATTTTGTAGGGGACACGGTGGTTTAGTGTTTAGCACGTTCGCCTCACACCGCCAGGGTCCGGGTTCGATTCCCGTCTCGGCCATGTGTGTGAGTGGAGTTTGTGCATGTTCTCCCCGTGCCTCAGGGTTCTCCGGTTTCCTCCCCCGGTCCAAAAACATGCACGGTCCCTAGTGTATGAATGTGTGTGTGTGTGTTTGTATGAATGTGTGTGTGTGTGTGTGTGATGGGTTAGTATTCCATCCAGGGTGTATCCTGCATTAATACCCATAGACACCTGAGATAGACACAGACTCCCCGTGACCCGAGGGAAGATCGGATAAAGCGCTAGAAGATGAATGAATGAATGAATGAATGAAGGAATGAATTTTGTACGCGAGCATGCAAAAAGCGTTTGTTTTTACGCTAGCGTGTTTTATAACAACGCGACTCGGCCCGGCGTGTCCCGCAAGCTGATGTACGTCTTTTTTTCCCCGCACAGTCATTAGGAAGGTTTTTTTTGCCGTGTATTGCATGAGTAATGTTCATTTTGAATGATGATATTAAAGACGAGAAAATATAAATATAAGAATCCGGAGCACTCGATTGTTTCTTCGTTCGGTGGGAAATGAGCAACATGGGAACGGAGAAAATGCAATTCAGCTCTTTGTGAAATAAAACATTCTGTGGGTGGATATATATATATATATATATATATATATATATATATTATATATATATATATATATATATATATATATATATATATATATATAAAGGCAGGTGGTTTAAGACGCTCGTCAATAATTCCCTTCACTGTCCTGCAGCTGCTGGAGTGTGTGATCGTGATCTCCGGGTTTTTGATGATGTGTTGTATGTTTCAGGTGGGCGAGGACGTCCCCGATGCCAGGAAATGCGCCTGCGCCAGCCACGTCGCCACCATCGCGGAGTTTTTCCAGGTGGGTCTCAGTAAGGTAAAGTAACCCTCTTTTACATCTCTGAAACAGGAAACGTTTGGTGTCGTCTTGTGTCGTGTCCGTGTGAAGTGCAGGATTATACAAGGAGCAGTTTGTGCTGGTTTAAAGTCCTCTTCACTGCCCGGGAGAAGCCGCCAATCAATTATCGCAGCTTTAACGAGGAGTGGGCGGAGCTTATTTCTGCCTCATACAGACTTTTTTTTTTGTAGTGTGGTCTGTTCCACCAAGAATATATATATATTTTTTATATATATATTTTTTTTTTTTTTTTTAGGGCTAGTAAACTTAATGGTGCATTCATGCAAATGTATGAATTAACTAATTAATTAATTAATTTAACAAAAATGATATACAAATGATATAATAAGACACAAAAATTATAATTATAAAACGATTCACAATGTCCTATATTTAAAAAAATGAACAAATTTTTGATCATTAAATATTAATGTTAATGATGCGCCAAATGCGTCCGTGTGGAAACAAACAGCATTTGGCGCTCCGATTGTTTACGACATTTAATACACTGTCAAAACATTGACAAGAATATTTTGTCTTTATGCACTAAATTGAGTTTGTTTTCACTAATAATTTAATTATTTAGTAATAATAATAATAATAAATTCACACGTCGAGTCGAGAACAGAACATTTAAGCGACATTTAGAATTTGCATCGTTCTTTCCCGCGAGTTTAACATGTTCATTTTTAACATGTTTAACATGTACATGTTCTGATCATCAAAACAATCGGTAGTTTCAGGGCCGTGCATTTTTCATTCTCTAATCGTTTTTTTTTACTTCACTCTGCGTCGTGTTGTTGCGAACGAACGAAACCCGAACAACAAATAAATAAATAAATGTTCAGTGCATCCACTCACACTTCCTAAATTTCCCCCCAATTACGCCCCCTAGCTGCGCATTCACAACAGGTACGATCTCCTCACTATATTAGCGTATATTACCGTATGGAACCTTACGCAAGCGCATCGCATTCCCAAATCCGTATTACTGCAATAAAGCGCATTTTTACTGAACGCAATAAAGCGCTTCCGTATAACCTAAACACCGTATCACCAGTTTATATGGAAAAGCAACCGGAACACAATTCTTAAAGGAGCCACGTCCCATATTTTACACTTCAAACCAACACTAAACAAATAACATTGTCATTAACAAGAAATTCATATTAAAAGTTTCCAGAGTAAAATAAATAATAAATATTAAATAATTTTATTAAAGGAAGAGATTTTGAGTGAAATGTATATCATTATAACATCTGTTACAGTTACAGTATTACAAACAGGTAAAGTATTTATTTATTTAACTCATGACAGATCAGAAGTCGCGTCAATCGTGCGATTAATCGTGATCAAATCGATTTACAGCCCGAAAAAAATGTTTTTATTCATTACCATTTAAATTATAACGAACTCTTAAAATAACAATCAAAAGTCTGCTGTAAAATATTTGAATATCATTTGTTTGTTTACACGTCTGTATGTTGTTTATATCGGATTTGTGAAAAGCGCTTTGTAAATAAATGTAGGGTTTATTTAGGGTTCGAGTTTGAGGCGATCATTTCAGGGGAAATCGGAGCCAACTCGGCTCTTGGAGGTGGAACGAGAAGGATGGGTTCAGGAAGACCTTTAAACGTCATGCGCTGCTCCTTAATCTCGGGACGAAGAATGATCAAAATGTACTTTAAAATGACGACAAATGCTTGTTTGTTTGTTTTTTTGCTGTTATTTATCTAAAAGTAATTAACGATGCACATGATTATTACACGCCTGCCAAACGATGTCATAACGGATTTTGACTAACACCCAGATGTAAACATCACACACACACACACACACACACAACACACACACACACAATACTGGGAAGTGGTAGTTGTTAAGGTATCGGCCTCTGAACCAGAAGATCGCAGGTTCAAATCCCACCGCTACCTTGTCACTAGCGGGCCCCTGAGCGAGGCCCTTAACCCTCGTCTATCCCTGTCTCTGTGAATGTTTTCAGCTTGAAATGACTGCCTGCCACTTCACAACTCCTACTGTTTCCCTCTCGGCCCGCGATGCCTATTCATAAGTCCGTACTCCCTTTAGCCTTCGCTCACACATCCAGACGGCGCTCCTTCAGAACCTCCGTAACGATCCGTGGGTGGCCATCAAAGCGTGTCTGCTGAAGGAGGAGAGACCGCCGTACAGAAGCGCCAGTAGTAGGAAGATGATGATGATGTCTGCAGATGACTAATTGTGCTTTTCCGCCTGTTGAGGCGTGTGTGTGTGTGTGTGCGCTGATTGGCTGCCTATTAAAGTGCCTCGTCTCATCCCCTTGGTAAAGTGGTCACTTTAGTGGTGTGGAACGTCCACTAATGACCCGGATGGGAGATGGTAGCGGATTTTCCGAAGGAAAAAACAAACAACCTGGTTCTTCTTGGAGTCCATAATTCCCTGAACCCTAAAACTGTTCCTTTAGGGCATTCAGAGTCATTCGGAAGCTACAAAACCCTTTTTACATTTAAAAAACATTTTAAAAAAATAAAAGACGTTTAGATGCTTCGTAAAATACTCAATATTTATTTCAGTCCTTCTTGTATTTATGAGACCAAAAAAAACCCACCGAACTTAAATTCATTCATTCATTCATTCATTCATTCATCTTCTAGCGCTTTATCCGATCTTCCCTTGGGTCACGGGGAGTCTGTGTCTATCTCAGGCGTCTATGGCCATTAAGGCAGGATACACCCTGGATGGAATGCCAACCCATCACACACACACACACTCACACACACACACAACACACACACACACACACACACACACATTCATACACTAGGGACAATTTTCCAAGGTGCCAATCAACCTACCGTGCATGTTTTTGGACCGGGGGGAGGAAACCGGAGAAACCGGAGAAAAAAAAACCCCCTGAGGCACGGGGAGAACATGCACAAACTCCACACACACATGGCCGAGACGGGAATCGAACCCGGACCCTGGCGGTGTGAGGCGAATGTGCTAACCACTACGCCACCGTGCCCTCCTTCGAACTTAAATTATCCAGCTGAATTAAAAACAGCGCCCTCTCTCTGTCTGTGTGTCGTCGAACTTTTCCTGGCGCCTGCAATAAACCCGAATAATAAAAGACACCAAAAAACATGACTATATGCAAAATAAAAGGTCCTAAAAATATTCCTCATGCTTGTTTCATGTATTTTCGGCTTCCTGTGCATCAGGGGCGTATGCTGGGCGCAAATAATTTTAGCACCGTTGTATTTATTTGTATTTTTTAAGATCACCATCTTCTAATTTAGAATGAAAAATAAACGAAAATACTATTTAATTAAATCCTCATTAAGTATTTTCAAACACCACATCACAGCGAGCCTCATCAGAGGGATGAAAGAGCCGCATGGGGCCCCGGAGCCACAGGTTTCCGGCCCCTGGTTCCTGAAGGACGAGATGTTTTCATTACTGTGCGGTTTCTTCCCGAGATCCAGGAGCATCTACTGCTCCATTTAAATCCAGTGGGAAGATCTCACGATCCCAGTACGATCCCAGCACGATCCCAGCACGATCCCAGCACCATCCCAGCACGATCCCAGCATGATCCCAGAACCATCCCAGCACGATCCCAGCACCATCCCAGCACCATCCCAGCACGCTTCGCTCGGTACGGATCTGTGGGTGGACTGGATCTCTCGATCTGAAGATTCCGAGCCTTCATTTGTCTTGGATGTAAAATGTTCCGAAAAAGCGCGTTCATCATCATCACATTAATCATCATCACCATCATCATCATCATCATCATCATCAGCACCACCATCATCATCATCACCATCATCACCATCATTATCATCAGATCAGCACCATCATCAGCACCATCATCAGCATCATCAGCAGCACCAGCGAGCAGCGACCAAGCAGCAGCGAACCAGCAGCACAGCGAAGCCCCAGCAGCAGGCAGCCCAGCAGGCACCATCAGTCACCATCAGCAGCATCATCATCACAATCATCACCAGTCATCAGCACCATCATCAGCAGCAGCAGCATCATCAGCACAGCAGCATCAGCATCATCATCAGCAGCAGAAGCAGCACCATCAGCAGCACACCAGCACATCATCATCATCATCAGCAGCAGCATCATCATCATCATCATCAAGCAGCATCAGCATCATCATCAGCCATCATCATCATCATCACCATCATCATCAGCATCACCAGCAGCATCATCATCACCAGAATCAGCAGCATCATCAAGCATCGCACCATCATCATCATCCTAGCATCATCACAGCAGCAGCAGCATCATCACCATCAGCAGCACAGCAGCAGCACCATCACACCATCATCACCATCATCAGCACAGCATCATCATCATCAGCATCACCAGCACCATCAGCATCATCACCAGCCACCATCAGCACCAGCACAAGAGCACCAGCATCATCATCATAACCAGCAGCAGCAGCATCAGCACCATGCACCAGCACATCATCATCATCATCACCATCATCATTCATCTCATCATCATCACCCTCATCATCATCATCATCATACACATCATCAACATCATCATCATCATCATCCATCATCATCATCACCATCATCACCATCATCACCATCATCATCATCATCATCATCATCATCACCATCATCATCATCATCATCCATCATCATCATCATCATCATCATCACATCATCATCTCATCACATCATCACCATCATCATCATCATCATCCACCATCATCATCATCATAATCATCATCATCATCATCATCATCATCATCATCATCATCATCATCCATCATCACAGATCCGTATAAAACCCAGTTTAAATGGAATTACCAGGAACATTGTTGAGGAGACACGGAGATCCACATACAAGACCTCAGAGAGAGAGAGATGGAGATCATCATCACCATCATCACATCATCCTCATCATCATATCACCATCATCACCATCATCATTCATCATCACCATCATCACCATCCTCCTCAACCATCATCACCATCATCACCATCATCACCATTCATCACCTCCATCATCACCATCATCACCACCACCATTACCACCACCATCATCTCCATAATCACCATCATATCATCATCACCCTCATCAAGATACGTATCAATAAAAACCCAGTTGACGTTTAAAGTTACAGGTTTGATGGAATACGTCTTATGATGTGAGGTTGGAGCCTCCACGGAGGGTTTTTGGTGGCTTGGCGCAGAGAGGAGCAGAGAGGAGAGAGAGTTTTCGCTTGGCGCGGATTTTAGGTTGAGAGAGGGATCTCAAAGGAGAGGAGGACGAGAAGGCGGTCCGAAGCTCTTTTTTTTCTTTTGAAGAGGAGGGCGGAGGTGAGTGGCTTTTCGGTCGCTGCTTTCGGAGGAGAGGGGAGAGGAGAGGTTGACACGGTTAGGGGAGAGGGGGTTGAGAGGGGGGGGGGGATGAGGGAGCTGTGAGAGAGACGAGTGCGATTTGGGTTGGGTTGATGGTGTTTTGGGAGTTTTGTTGGGGAGGGGAGGGTGGTACCATGTGGGTGGTTTCGGAGTGTAGAGATGCGAGTGAGGATGAGAGAGAGAGAGAGAGAGAAAGACGGGAGCGGGGCGAGGAGAGAGAGACCCAGAGAGATGAGAGGGAGAGAGATGAGAGAGAGAGAGATAGAGAGAGAGAGAGAGATGAGAGATAGAAAGCAGAGGGGAGATAAAGAATGAGAGAGAGAGAGAGAGCGCACGAGGGAGAGAGAGAGAGAAAGACGGAGAGAGGGGGAGAGAGAGAGAAAGATGGAGAGAGAGAGAGAAAGAGGAAGAGAGAGAGAGAGAGAGAGAGAGAGAGAGAGGAGGGGAGGGAGAGATGGGGAGGGAGAGAAGAGAGAGAAAGATGGAGAGGGAGAAAAAGAGAGAGAAAGATGGAGAGAGAGGTTCTGCAAAAAGGAGAAAGAGAAGATGATATGAGCTGAATCTCGGATCGTCATCCGTTCAGTAAAATAACAAACAAATAAACAAATAAACGTGATGATGTCGTGTATTTGGAACGGAACAATGTGCATGATAAGGGATCATTTTTGATGACAGAGATGTCGCGTGTTCCGTGTAAATCCTCGCACCGGAACGCCGTATCTCACCACACCGGAACCCCGTATCACACCGGAACGCCGTATCACACCGGAACGCCGTATCACCGGAACGCCATCTCACCGGAACGCCGTATATCTCACCGGAACGCCATATCTCACCGGAACGCCATATCTCACCCGAACGCCGTATCACATCGGAACGCCGTATCACACCGGAACGCCGTATCTCACCGGAACGCCGTATCACATCGGAACGCCGTATCACACCGGAACGCCGTATCTCACCGGAACGCCGTATCACATCGGAACGCGTATCACACCGGAACGCCATATCTCACCGGAACGCCGTATCTCGCCGGAACGCCGTATCAGACCGGAACGCCGTATCACACCGGAACGCCGTATCACACCGGAACCCTGTATCACACCGGAACCCTGTATCACACCGGAACGCCGTATCACACCGGAACCCCGTATCACACCGGAACGCCGTATCACACCGGAACCCCGTATCACACCGGAACCCCATATCACACCGGAACGCCGTATCACACCGGAACCCCGTATCACACCGGAACCCGTATCACACCGGAACGCCGTATCACACCGAACCCCGTATCACACCGGTATCAACCGCCGTATCACACCGGAACCCCGTATCACACCGGAACCCTGTATCACACCGGAACGCCGTATCACACCGGAACCCCGTATCACACCGGAACCCCGTATCACACCGGAACCCCGTATCACACCGGAACGCCATATCAGACAGCCGGAACCGGAACCCGTATCACACCGGAACGCCGTATCACACCGGAACGCCGTACACCGGAACGCCGTATCACATCGGAACGCGTATCACACCGGAACGCCGTATCTCACCGGAACGCCGTATCTCGCCGGAACGCCGTATCAGTATCACACCGGAACGCCGTATCACACCGGAACCCCGTATCACACCGGAACCCCATATCACACCGGAACGCCGTATCACACCGGAACGCCGTATCACACCGGAACCCTGTATCACACCGGAACGCCGTATCACACCGGAACCCCGTATCACACCGGAACCCCATATCACACCACGGAACGCCGTATCACACCGGAACCGAACGCCGTATCACACCGCGAACCCTGTATCACACCGGAACGCCGTATCACACCGGAACCCTGTATCACACCGGAACCCTGTATCACACCGGAACCCTGTATCGTCGTGCAAATGAGCCTCTTTATTATCCGCTGTTTCATTCAGAGAGATTCGGCTAAAAGTCACATATTTTTCCCTTTCATCCTCACAGGATACTTTCAAGTCTGTGTCATGTTAACACTCTCCCACTGTTGACAACACACACCACACACACACACACTCACACACTCACAAACACACACACACACACACACCACACACACACACACACACACGCTAACGCACAGATAACGAACAACAGACACAAACTACAAGCAACACAGCACAAAACCAGACAATCACACACACACACGAACACATCACACTACACACACACAACACAAGCACTCACACACACACACACACACACACGAGCACGCACACACACACACACACACAAAAAAAAAAAAAAAAAAAAAAAACACATAACCACAAGTGAAACACATATAAGAATAAAGAAAAAAAACCAAAAACGCACAACAATGCAAAAAAACCACACAAACCACAAACACACAACACACTCAAACACGCAAAAAAAACCCCCTAAAAAACACACAAAACACACAACTCAAGTAAACACACACACACGACAAAAGAGAAATAAAACAAACAAAGGCACACACAAACAAACACACGACAAGAATAACGAACACAACACAATAAACAAAACACAAAAATAAACACAACACACACACACACACACACACAACACAAAAACACACACACACACGCAATACACACACACGAACACACACCCACACACCACACACACACACACACCACACATACATGTACAGATTCCTGTATGGGGTTGGCTGAGGGTTACATGCTTTGGCAGGGATTGTGTTGATGTTTTTTTTCCCTTTCTGTCCTTCTTTCTTTCTTTCTTTCCTTCTTTCTTTTCCTTTCTTCTTCTTCTTCTTTCTTTCTTCGTCTTGTATTCTTTATTTTTCTTTCTTTCTGTCCTTCTTTCTTTCTTTCTGTCCTTCTTTCTTTCTTTCCTTCTTTCTTTCTTTATTTTTTTCTTTCTTTCTTTCGTTCTTTTTGTCTTTCTTTCTTTCTTTCTTTCTTTGGCTGCAGGGAGTTGACATCATCATCAACGCCAGCAGCATGGACGACATCGACCCTTCAGCCATCGGCCAGAGACTGACCAATGGGACGGGGCCGAGCGCGAGCCCAGTGCTCAGCCGTCTGCGGATAAGAGACGAGGAGAACGCGGAGCACGTTGTACGTGACGCGGGAAGGGAATTCTCGTGTGTGTATGTGTGTGTGTGTGTGTGTGTGTGTGTGTGTGTGTGTGTGTGTGTGTGTGGTGTGTGTGTGTGTGTGTGTGTGTTTATAACGTTTCAGAAGGAAGTACTTAAGCGTTTTCTTACTAAGCGCATTGTTAAGGCAGGGGTGAGGGGAACCGAAACAATGCTCTTCAGTGTGTTGCAACATCCCAATCCGGCAATGCACACACACACACACACACACACACACACACACACACACACACACACACACACACTTCCAAAACCCGTCCATGCTCTTTCCGTCCTGCTCTATCTGGCAGATCAGCACGACCTCCTGCGGCGTCCTCCCTCGTTCCCCGAACCCAGACGGACGCTTCGGCTCGTCCCGTAAACTTCTCCTTTAATCGACGCCGTGAAAACATCCTTTTTTCCTTCTTCTCCGACAGGGAACCACGTACCAGAAAACCAACGCGGAAATCGAGATGAAAAGGATCAACCGGGAAGAGTTCTGGGAACAGGCGAAGGTAGAGACCGGATTCTGACTCGCTTTCGGTTTTGACATCCCATAATGTACATTTTTACTTTATGTTTTTAAAGTGCATCTCTTTACGCTTCTATAAATAAATAAACAAATAAATAAATAATAATACGCTTCTACACATGAATTCTGGCCTCATAAGAGAATTATCAATAAGTGTTTTTCTGCAGGCTTAAATGTGGCTCGAGGGGGGGATAAAAAACACACCCAGATTACTGGCCTAAATTTTTCATCTGCACTGATTATAAGATATTTAAAGAAGGGAGTGCCGTTTTTTTCCCCCCCTCGAGGTCATCGTGCAAAATCTGACTCCAGTCCTTCATTCTCCGATGGAAATGTTTCCACGCCGGAGATACGTGCATTCCACGTCTGTTATAAACTCGCACTCGTTCGTGGAAACGCTCCGTTAGTCGTGATGGAGGTAACGGGGTGGAATGAAGACGATCGTACTGCTCCACATCTTCCAACCCCATGTATCGTCATTGTGGCTGGAGCAGGTTTGCGCCCCCTAGTGGAACTAAAGGGAAAATGTCATTCCACATCATCCCGATACGATTCGTTTTTAGGGGCTGAAATAGTGTCCGGATACTTTTGCCTTGTAAAATGACCTTCGCCTTTATCTTCTCTAACAGCGGGAAGAAGAGATGAGGAAGGAGGAGGAGCGAAAGAAATTGGCAGAAGAAAGGCAACGCTTCGAAGACGAGCGGATGGAGTTGGAGAGGAAGGAGCAGGAGGAGAGAGAGAAGAGATACCGCGAGAGAGAGAGGCAGATTGAAGAACACAGGCGAGTCTTACTGGAGATCTCCATCGTCGTATGTTTCTCCGTGACATTATTTCTTTTGCAAAAAACGTTTTTGTTTTGTTTTTTTTCCAGGAAGAAAATGCAAGACGAAGAGGAGGCCAAAGACAGGTCACGACCCCAGGCCTTGATTGTAAGTGTGGATGTGTATAAATAAATAAATAATAATAATAATAATAATAATAATAATAAATAAATAAATAAATAATAAATCCACTCGTATCATTTATAGTCAAAAGTCTGCAGCAGAACATTTAGCAAGGCGATAGGAAACATTGTTTAGGGAAAATACACACTTGCACTCTGCTGCCCCCTGCTGGACGTTACAGCACTCTGTCTTGTTCTTTTCAGACAGAGCCCAGTTGTGAGGACCTCTCTCAGGACAAAAAGGAAACAGAGGTCGAGGTGAGTTAAGAAGTTCACGGCCGTCAAAAATCATCGTAATATTACGATAAAATATAAAAAAAAAAAAACAAGTTTCCCGTAAAATTTCCGCCCACATTTTTTATCCACCTGCGAGCCGTAAATGTAACTCAGATGTAGGTCATATTGCATTGTTGCGTCAGAAATTATTCCGGGCTTTGCATATGGGTCAGTGGGATTCCTCGTACGCTTTCGGGACCAGGTCGCCGTGCAGAAATAGCGATCCGGAGTCGTGTGTGTGTGTATATATATATATATATATATAGATATATATATATATATATATATATATATATATATATATATAGATATATAGATATATATATATATATAATATATCAAACCGAGTAAAGAATTACACTCGACATATCATTAATCTTCTCAGTGCAGAGTGAAAAAATAACGGTCCTACATTTCCTTACTGAGATCGTTCTCCTCCTTACACTTCATATTCTCAGCTTTAGAAGAAACTGGTTAAGGTTCCGTGTTACTGAACAGAGGTGCATGGGTTCAAATCCCAGTAACACCCCGAGTGGACTTTCTTGGGCCCTTGAGGATCAGAAACGCAGAGATGCTTTATTATAGCTTTTTATATAAATTAGTATTATAATAAAGGCAGGTAAATTATAGTATAATATTATTCCATAAAAGTATTGTTATTATTATTATTATTATTATTATTATTATTATTAATAATATGATTATATTTTTTTATATATTATTATTTTTAGTAGTATTATTGGGTATGTTTTATTTTATTAGTTATTATTGATTATTATGTTATTATTATTATTATTATTTATTATTATTACTTGGATCTGTCAATATTTAGTCTTATTATTATTCTTAATAATCATAATAATCCTCCTCCTAATTATAATCCTCAACCCTATGCTTATTTCATTTTTTGCTATATTATCTATCTTGGATTCTATAGTATTCTTATTCTTGCTCTTGTCTATTATTAGTATTATTACTTATTATTCTTATTATTAATAATGTCTCATGTATATTATATTTATTATTATTCTATTATATGCTTCATTCTATTATTATTATTATTATTATTATTATCATTATACTTTTATTTATTATTATTATTATATTATTATTCTTGGAATATTATTATGCTTTATTATTTATCATTATTCTGTTATTTTTTTTCTTATTCTAAATCTGTTGATTAGCATTTGTGATCTCTATTATTATTTTTATATTAAATGTGTGTATATTGGGGGGTGTGTGTGTGTGTGTGTGTGTGTGTGCAGGAGGCAGCAGCCATCATCGCACAGCGTACCAGTAACCCGCGGGAGTTCTTCAAGCAGAGAGAAAAAGCTGTAGCGAGCAGTTTGGACCTGTCACCCGTCACCTCCCACAGGACCGGTACGAACCCCGTTTGGGGATGCGGGGGGGGTGGGGGGGGGGTGAAAGGGGGCGGAGTTACAGAAATATCCCTGTATTTATCAGGTGGAAAGGTGTGTGTGAGACAGGCTTTATCCCTGTGAGCGCCACGGAGTTCCATCATTACACGTGTCAATGAAAACCTCGTGGCGTTTAAATCGACGCAAATCCATTTCAGCGCTCGCTCGGGTTCCGGTCCGGTCCGCTTCACTACATGAGCAAAAGTTTATGGACACCTGACCATCAGACCATCCATATCCACATTTAACCCTCCGTCTGCTCTTATTATAAACTTCACTCATCTGGGAGGAGGATTTTACTTATTCATACCTGTGTGTGTGTGTGTGTGTGTGTGTGTGTGTGTGTGTGTGTGTGTGTGTGTGTGCTTTTACTTTCATCCCAGAGGTGTTCACTTTTGTTCATCTTGTGTTGTTTATTCCTTCAGTCACGTTCCATCAATATTATAGACATAAAAAATCGAAATCACACACTTGATTTGTTTGTAATAATGTAAACAAACGTCTCTAGATAGAGATTCGATTTTTTAAAATAATAATAATAATAATAATAATCCTTATTTTTGAGAATCATTGTGTGTAAATGGAATTCTCCCTCTGGATCTGGTGCACGGAAAAACCACGAGGCCACGCCCCCTTTTGTTGTTATTGTTGTGTATCTTTTCTGTAAAGAAGATTCGTTTCGCCGCTGCTGTACAATAACATCGCTTTATTTATATATATATACATAAACGTATATATAAAGCAGTTTTTTGCTGCATTGGATGTCAAATATGTTGCTTTTTTGCGATTTTTTTTTATTTGTTTTAATAAGTAAAAAAAATACGCAAATAAACCAATTTATCGAAATTTACATCAATCGTTGTGTTGCACGCGTGTCTGAGAGAGTACGATAGGGAGGAGGTTAAGGCATTGGATTGCAGGTTCGAATCCCCCCCCCCCCGGCAAACTGCCACTAGTGGGCCCTTGAGCAAGGCCCTTAACCACCCAACTATAAGTATCTTTTGATAAGGGCGTCTGCCTAAATGCCGTAACTGTCACGATGAAACGCGATTATCGTCCAATCACAGCGCAGCACAGAGCCCTACTGAATTAAAAGGGGGCGTGGTTTCAATCCGGTAATATTCATTATGTACGTTTTTTAACTCATTATTTACATTTTTTTTCTTTTTTAACACGGCCCATCGGCTTACCCCCTCGCCGTTCTTGCGCCGACCAAGGCAGACGCCCAAAAATGTGATCGCCGTCCAATCACAGCGCAGCACAGATCCCCAGTGTACTAAAAGGGGGCGTGGTTTCAATCCGGTCATATTCATTATTGACATTTTTTAACGGATTCGTCTCGTGTCTTCTTCAGGCGTGTGGCACGTCGTCCGTGTGTGTGTGTGTGTGTGTGTGTGTGTGTGTGTGTGTGTGTGTGTGTGTGTGTGTGTGCATCTCGCTTTTTACGCTTCAGCGCTCGGACTTTTTGTGGCAAACTTTCCAGATCGTTACTTATCGTTCTGAAAGTGGACGATGCCGACGTCCGATCCGAGTGTGATCCGAGCGAGATCCAAGCGTGATCTAAGAGAGATCCGAGCGTGATCCGAGCGTGATCCGAGCGTGATCCGAGCGAGATCCGAGCGTGATCTAAGAGAGATCCGAGCGTGATCCGAGCGTGATCCCAGTGTGATCCAAGCGAGATCCGAGCGTGATCTGAGCTCCGGATTAAACGCCAGCGCGAATGTTGCCTTTGTTTAAAGTCGTGTTTGTGTGTGTAGACGGCGTTCTGCACACACACACACTGTCTGACGCTCTCACTGTTTTATTCCAGGTTGTAGAACTAACAACTCTTTTCTTTCTTCCTTTCCCCTCCCTTTTTTCCTTCCTCGTATTTCCCTTCATTTTTCCTGTATTCCACGTTTGTATGACGGATCCGTGTCCTCGACATTTCCCTGGACATTTCCGTCGCTCATACCATCCACATCCCGTCTGATCTTTCTCCATCGTATTCATTCTACACCTCCGTCCTTTCATTGTCTCCGTCCTGTGTGTCTTTCGCATGCCTTGCGGTGTGTGTGTGTGTGTGTGTGTGTGTGTCTCCCTGGGCTCTCTGTCTCCCTGTTCACCAGGCCGCTTGGACAGTCCATTCTTGAAGCAGCAGCACAGTCTTTGTGTGTCCAGTCCGTCCTCCTCTCGCACCCCAGGGCCACTTGGTAGGTACCGGACTGAGACCGGTTCATCAGATCGGGAGCACGTGCGCCTTCTTTGATTTATACTTCTGCGTTCGAGGCTACGGCGTGTCCTACACGTCGACGCCTAACCCTACGCCGTAGCCCACGCCGTAACCTGCCGCGCACCGCTCCAAACTATCCATCACGTCCAGCGCGAGCTCTGTGATTGGTTTATCCGTCGTACGTATTCCGCCGTAAGTCCACGCTTAAGCAACAAAACATTTCTAATACGCTTTATTACTTTAACAGTTTAAGAGTAATTTAGTTATTTAGTAATTTGCAACGTAATGCACTCGGTTTTACCATTGTTGCGAACCACCGCCAACTAGTGTTTCGGGAGAGTTACTGCAGAGCGACGCAGAAGTATAAACGCTCACGGCGACGCGCGCAGCGTTCGCTCGACGCAGAAGTATAAATCAACATTTAACCCTTTTCGACCTTCACCTCCTTCCTCACACAGATCCCTCTGTCCAACACTCTGCATTGCGCTCGGGGTGTGTGTGTGTGTGTGTGTGTGTGTGTGTGTATGGGGGGGGGGTTTATCACATCTCTCGTCTTTTTATCTGAGAATAGATTTTTGTTTACACGACATAAAAGTGCGAATGGCGTGAAATTGTGCAAACAGCTCGAGGACACGGCGCTCTTTATGACCCGTCTTTCTCTGGAGTAATGTTTCTTTCAGCCGCAAAAAAAATAATTAAAAAAAACACTTCTGTGCTTATTTAGACTACAGAATGATTTCTGACCAAGAAAGTAACGTATGATTCGATATCACATGTGCTGTTTGCCCTCTTCCACATAGAGTTCGTCCTCCTGTGAGAAACACATGTGAGGTGGATTTGGGGGTTTTGGGGACACCTTATACCCGGGGCGCGGGGGGGGGGGGGGTGCAGACTTTTTAGCTCAGGGGCCACATTGACATTTAAAACCTGACAGAATGATCGTGCGAGATGCACCAGATGCATGCATATGTAACATGATAATAGCATATAGCATATAATAGCATATAATATTCAATGTATCACATGTAATGCGCCACCTGCTGGAACATCAGGTATTACAGGTCAAGTGAATGCAGTCATAAGGATTTGGTTTGGACAATTCTTCAGAGGGCCGGATTAAAAGGCCCCAGGGGCCCGTGGGCTGTAATGTTTCCCACCCGTTTCTTATACGATATTTAAAATCTCTGAATTAAGGGTTTTTATTAAAACCTGGCAGAAGGGCCAGATACATGCATATATCATAAGCATATAATTATTCAATGTATCACATGTAATGCGCCACCTGGTGGATTGTCAGGTATTACAGGTCAAGTGAATGCAGTCATAAGAAATATGGTTTGATTTGGACAATTCTGTACCATCTTTGGAGGGCCGGATTAAAAAGCCTCACGGGCCCGTGGGCCCCAACCCCCCCCCCCCCCCCGTTCCTTAGATTATATTAAAAATCTCTGAATTAAGGGTTTAAAAAAAATAATATGTAAAAATGGAGTATTTCTTGCTTTGTTTACCTCATAAAAGTTTTAATTAAGCAATCCATCCTATGTACCAGGAGCGGGCAGATAAACTCTCTCATCTATCCCATCAAGTGCATTTTTAATTCCTATGATGACTGGAAATCATGGAAATGACATGCGTATCCCTATTAGTCCACTAGAGGGCCTGATAGAGAAAAACACCATATTTCATAATGCAAAGTGAAAAGCCATTTTCCTTTTTTTTTGGGGCTTAATTTTCTTTATTCTTTATAAACGACAATAAAATAAATTAAGAAATGTAGAAAACCAAATGCATTAAGTTAAAGCATTCAATTCCCTCGTAGACGCACAACTAAATAAATATACACAAAGACACCTATATAGTTTATAATGTAGGTATTTTGTTTTTAAGGGTTTTTTTTGTCGCTCGTTCGCACCATAAAGGTGTACCAGGAAGGTGAAGGGGTTCCTGGGGTCAGTCATTGTTCACATTCAGCCCAAAGGTGTTGAATAGTGTTTTAGATCAGGAGAACGTACAGAACGCAGGTCTTCATGGTGCTGTCTTTGTGCACGGTGTGACTGTGTGTTGTCCTAAACCAGCATGTGTCAGAAAGCGCACATGGTCCGGGTATAATACAGTATCTGTTACTGATGGCTCCTTCATGAACGATTCATTCTTTTGGAACGAGTCTTTAACACGATTCAGAAGAACGACTCGTCTCAGAGAGTGATTCGTTCATAACCTCAGTATACAGGAAACAGAAATGAGTCAGTAACTCTCGACTCGAGTCTTCTGGTCCGAATCGTTCGCTCTTTTGTCACGTGACTCCTATAGAGTCTATGCAGTGCATAGAACAGAATTGAACGGTTCTGCTCATGAGTCTCCTAATCTGAGTCGTTGGCTCTTTTGTCACGTGACTCCCATAGACGCTATGCACTGACATAAGAACGGACGAGTCGAGATGAACCGTTCGTTTCTGTTTCCTGTGGAATGCGCTGCATAGGAGTCACGTGACACCGGAACGAACGATTCGGACCAGAAGATAAGAGATATGTGAGCTGCTCATTCTGTTTCTATGTCCTTATCTGCACTGTACTATATTAATTACAGGATCTATTGCCAAAATATACGTAGCTGGATGTATTGGAGGTCTGTTTATTGAAAATGTAACTTTCGATTTTTATTTCTGATCAAAAGAACGAAAAAAGATTTGTTCATATTGATGCACGAGATTCAAAGAGCCGAGTCACTAAAATGATTCATCAGCAGGATCTATAATCTCGGAACGTTCCCGGACTGTCGAGGGTTCATCAGGCGTCCCGTTGTGTTTTTTCACACAGGGTGTGTTTGTGTGTTTGTATTTGTGTAAGGAATGATCATGAGTTCCTGTTAAATCTCACTCTTACCCCCACCTTCTGCACGCTTCCTGTAATTGGACGGTACCTGCCCCGCCTGCTCCACCTGCCCCACCTTCTTGCCCTGCACCGGGCTTCCCCTCGTGTCCTAATCTGTGAGTGTGTGTGTGTGTGTGTGGCATCTCTGTGAATGTCTATGACCTCTGTCGAGTTCACCTGGTGTTCTCAGAGGTCAACCAGATGACTGCATGTATCCTGGGATGTTAAATCTGGGATGTTAAAACGCAGGCTCTCTCTCACACACACACACACACACACACACACACACACACACACACAAATGGCTATGAAAGCTCCACTCAAGCGGCTGCTGTTTCTCCGTGTCGCTGATTCGCGGCGTTCGCTCTCATCGTTGTCTGTGCGCTTTTACAATTATGTAAGGGGCTCGTTAGGGCGCTCGTTAAGGCGCTCGTTAGGGCTCTTACATAATTGTACCTTCATGTGTGCTTTGAGTGCGTTCCTACCTGGATTGTAGGTACTTCTTGATGCACATGGAGGACTTCCTGTCCATCTGCTGTGTGGAGTCTGAGATCTGCTGCTCACTAACACGGAATTAATGATTTACCGGCGTCGAATAAATACAAACAGATTTCACTCAAAACTTGAAAAAAAACACTTGTGTACTTTAGATATATAAAATCCCTTGTTATGGTGCGCTGTGAAATAACAAGAAGTGTGAATTAGAATTTTAGTAATCATAAATCTTATAAAAATGTGTTTGTACTTTTTTAATATATATATATATATATATATATATATATATATATATATATATTAAAGAGTACTAGTTATATAATAATAATAATATAACAGTTTAAATTTCTGTGATTTATTAAAACCTTAAAAATGATGTATTGAATGTTTTTGCTTGTAATATATGAAAAAGAATGATATAGATGTTTAAAATGTAATAAACAGTCGCACTCGGAGACGTCGCTCGTCTGAAACAGGAAACTGCATGAACGTTATGCGTTTCATCCGATTGTTGTTTTCCTGCATGAGTTGTTGTGTTGTTGTTGTTTTTGTGTCTTTGGGCCGCTTGCTGTTGTTGTGATCACTCTGTGCCGTGGACGCCGCTCGTGTCCGTCCCGATCTGAGTGACGACGCTGAATTTGTGCTCCAGCGCTGAATTCTTTTGTTTGTTTTTGTCTGTTTGTCTGGACAGATGACTATATTGAAGGCATCTCCGCACCTTCCCCAACACCCATCCCGAAAATCGCCATTCAGGAAGAAAAAGACGACAACAGCCAGAAGGAATGGGGTAAGACGGCCTTTAGAGGGCGCTGTCTCAAATTAGTAAGGACAATTATTATTCATTCATTCATTCATCTTCATCTTCTTCTAGCGCTTTATCCGATCTTCCCTCGGGTCACGGGGATGGAGTCTGTGTCTATCTCAGGCGTCTATGGGTATTAAAGCAGGATACACCCTGGATGGAATGCCAAACCCCATCACACACACACACACACACACTCTCACACACACACACACACACACACACACACACATTCATACACTAGGGACAATTTGGTGCCAATCAACCTACCGTGCATGTTTTTGGACCGGGGGTGGAAACCGGAAAACCCGGAGAAAAACCCCCTGAGACACGGGGAGAACATGCACAAACTCCACACACACATGGCCGAGACGGGAATCGAACCCGGACCCTGGCGGTGTGAGGCGAACGTGCTAACCACTAAGCCACTGTGCCCCTTAACAATATCTATATATATGCTATATATATATATATATATTATATATATATTATATATGGATATATATATATATATATATATATATATATATATATATATATATATATATGTATTTATATATACTATATATTGCTATATTGCATATTCAGCTATATTCATGTGAACCCCAGACTGCCAGATCGAAAGATTTCATGTTTTATTTACACTCTATAATGTATTAAAAACAAATTCCTGAACCTCCTGTTTTTCCCTCCAGCCCCCGAGTCTCCCGAGCGAGTGCCGGTCCAGGAGTCCGAGCTCGGCCAGACCGAACTTTCCCAGGCTCCTCCCACAGAGTTGAAATCGTCCGGCGGCGAGGACGCGCTGCTGGACATGTGGGAGTGCAGCCCGGCGCCCGCGCCCTGCCAAGCCCCGCAAATCATGGACCTGATGGGCGATGCCGACTCTTCCTCCGGCCTCCCTCAGCCCCTGCTCAGCTTCGACGACGTCCCTGACGTCCCGCTGTGCCCCTCAGCCGAAGACGTGCCCTCCAGCCTGGTGGACGTGTCCGAGTCGCACCACATGACCCTGAGCTACCAGCAGGCCTCCGACAGCCAGGAGCTGGACGAGAACCAGGAGCTGCTGACCAACGGAGACTCGCTGCTCAAAGAAGGGACTCAGGTATCGCCTAAAAACTCTCATGTGTACCTGGTTTAACTTTGTTTACAAGGAAACATACGGTTAATAAAACACAGTTGTGGTCTTATCATTGTTTTAGCTTCGCCTGCCCTGACATTTTTTGGGGGGAAAAAATGACAATAAATATTATTATTTTAAAAATAACACAATTTTTCAAATCATAGAACTTCCCATGAAGTACAT
>JACRUU010000024.1:1159335-1179335 GCA_030449085.1 Kryptopterus vitreolus
GTACTATTATTATTTATTTCCGTTCTCTTTTTTGCTATGCAGAGTATAGCACGGTGTGTATTTAGCGCCCACCTGTGTTGTATAGACTCCCTGTGCCTGACAGGTGGAACCCGTACAGATCGAGTTACCAGTAGCAGATCGAGTGTTTTTATTTTTATTTTATTATTTATTATTATTATTATTATTATTATTATTATTATTATTTGTTTTAATCACACACCGGAAAAAAAAAACAATTCCATAGATCCAGCCAAGGTAGTCCTTATGAATCGATTCTCAGGCTCGTTCTTATTAACACCTTTTTTTCTGATTTCCATTCCAAGCTACGCGCAGGTTCATTTGATCCCAAGTGACTCGGTTCTTCGAATCTTTTTTTTTTTTTTTCCGACTCGTTCGTTTCATTCCTTTGATCAGGAACGAAAGAAAAGATTACGTTTCCCATAATGAAAACGTAACAATCAGCTAAAACGATCCAGAACAGAGTGCCTCGGATCTAAAATCCCTCCCAAACCCCACTCCCCAAAAAAGAATGATTCGTTCATTTTCGACTAAAAATAAAGATCCGCGTAGATTTTGTTCGTTAGTGTCACGTGATTCCTATAATTAGCGTCAAAAGATTCGGATCAAAGACACCTGATCGGTTGTATTGTGTCGCGTGTACGAGAGTCACATGATTGTAGAATGAACGACTCAAGGAGTTGACCGACTCGTTTTTTCCGCACGGTTCAAAAACGAGCCGAATCACTCTTAGAGATGACTCGTTCTTCGGAGTCACATTAAAGATTCGTTCGAAATGAACGAATCGTCCTGGAAGTCGTTTTCTGGTCTGCCGGGCCGAGGGAGCACAAAATTTGCCTTGTTTTTTTGACTTTATTTTAGAGTGATGTCATCCTGATCCCCCCCCCCCCATCCCCCCCCCCCCCGTCACAATAGGATTCAAATAACTGATTCAAAGCCGAGGCAATAACAATTCGGCTGCGTATGCGACTGTGTGTATTATATATTATATGTGTGTAGTGTGTGTGTGTGTTGTGTGTGTGTGTGTGTGTGTGCTTTTTACTAGGACAGTTAAACAATCTCCTGGCGATATCAGACTCACGCCCCCCCCCCCCTCTCAGAATTTACCGTCAGAGCGATACGGATCGCTAACGACATGATTGTCATCCGTCACCTCCTTCCACCTTTTTGTTCCTTTTCCCCCTCTCGCGGCTCGTCCTCCAATCAAAACCATTTCCTCATTAGCGCAGATCTGTAGCTGTCTTCAGTCTTCCGTTATTTTCGTATGCCGCGGGTCGTATGGCTTGGATTGAGTATGATTATATGATTATTAGGAGGATGATTAATCCTTACTTGGGATATCTTATGATGAAATAAAATAGCAATTCAAAATTACTATTAAACAAATGTAATGAAAGAAAAAAAAAACCCTGACGTAGATTGTTTTGTAAAATACCGTCGTGTCGCGCGATTTTAGAGAACTTTGGCTTGAGGTAGCATTGGGATTCTGGAGGATTCTTGTTCCTTTTTTCTGTTTTCCGTCTGGCCGTCAGCTCTTGCGGGAGGGATAGAGCCCCCCCTGCCCCGGTGGTGCTTACCCCCCCCCGCCCCCAGCGGTACCCCTTGGTCTTTTTCTCCGGTCCTGTGATCCTGGATGGCTTCGGTCCTTTTGCGCTCCGCCTTTGTCATTTCTCAGTTTATCTCGCTCCTGCCAGTCCTCGTGGCTGAGGGTATTCTCTCTCCCTTAGTCTTTTTTCGGCTGTGCGCCCGTCGAACGGCGTTAATTCCTGCTGCCTTTTTGTTCTGTCCGGGGGCGGCGCCTTGCGTCTGCTTTTCCCTCCACACTATCCCCGTCGGTGCGGGGCTGGCCCCTGGTCCTTTGGATTTGGTCTTGTGGAAAGGTTGGGGCCCATCATCAGTCCCTTCGGCGGTGTTTGCATGTGTCCTCCTTGGGGTGGGGCGGTGGTGTGTTTCCTCATGGCGTTTCTGCTTTTTCCTTTTCGTATTCACGTCAGGACTCTGGGCTCCGCGGTCAGCGGCCCCTCCGCCCTTCCTTTGCGGTTCTGGTACGTTCTTTTATTGTGTACGTGGTCCTTGTTCGCTCTACTGTGTCTTTAGTGGTACTCGTTTTGTTCGTGCGGTTTGTGCGGCTTTGCCGTGTCTCTGTTGCTAGAGTACCTTGTACGTGGAGGGAAGCGGAGGAGCCCTCTTTTCATCGGAGCCAGTTTTGCGGTTCGCTATTTCGCTAGTGACGTGGTTCGGCGCTCTCGGTGCACGGACTGGATAGAAACTGCTCTTTCCATCCTGGTTTGGGCTGTTTCACCCAATGTCACGTCTGTTCCCGGGTTCGGTCCCAGTTTTCGCGACCCCGATTGGCGCGGCTAGGCATGTAGGGATTTTTTCGACTTACCCGCTGCCCTCCGGGGTTTTCATTTTCATGTGACGGCACTACCTCTGGGTTTTCATTGTTGTTGGTGGGCTCTCCCCACGGGCATTTCTTTTTTTGGTTTGTGGCTGGGTGTGTCTGCGTCTTCTGGCTACTGCTCGTTTTCCTTGATTCATCGTCTGACTCCGTCTGGCTCCGCGGCTGGCTCTGGCCCAGCTGTTGGGTCCCTTTGTCTGCCCATGTAGGGGTGTCTCCTTTCTGGCCTTGGCCCTTCTCGGGCTGGGCGGGGTGGCGGGAAGGCATGCAGAGCGCGTCTAATTGCTGTGAGGGATGTTTTTCAAGGACTTGATGTTGGTGTTACGAACACAAGCCGCATCTTGAACCATAACCAGGCCACTTCGTCAGTGGTTGAGAAACGGCTGGAAGTGATCTGGTGGACTGTGGGAGTGGGAAGCGCGGTGGGGAGTGTTGGTGGGCTTTTGTGGGGGGGGGTAAGCGTGGTCCTCCTACGAGAGTTCTGACACTTCGTTCTCCTTTTCTCTCGTGCACACACTACTAGGAGATGACTACGACCGATGACCTACGCGACGGGGACGACGGGGGGGGAGGTGGGGAGAAGACGAAAGGGGGAACATCAGGAATGGTGGCAACAGCATAAGAAAAAGGCTTCTTTAGCGCCCACCCCCTACATCTCATAGCGCTCCTTCGTCTAGTTTATCCTCTTCACCCGTCTCTTTTTCTTTTCTTTGATTTCATCTTTTTCTTTATCCTCTCTTTCTTTTTGGTCGCCCCTGTTAAGGGGGGGGGTGCAGGGAAAGGAAAGAAAAAGAAGGTCAAAGTGAAAAGAAGGGGGGGACAAGAGAGAGGGGGGGAGGGCGGCGCGGAGTGTTGAGGTGCACCTCCTTCTTCCGTTCTTTGGTGAGTAGTCACCTGCGTCCGCTTTTTTTTTCTGTCACATGCTGTTTTTTTGGGAACAAGCACAAGACCTTTTGTGACATGCTACGTGCTTCTGTATGTTAATAAAAAGATTTGAAAAAAACAATAAAACAAACAAACAAACAAAAACAAGTTGTTTCGGGTCACTGGTGCAAAAAACATAAAAGATATTCACAGGCTGAATATTTTCCGATGATTTCATACAGTTGTTTACATGTTTATTAGGGCGTCCAGTGTGTAGTATTGTATTGTTATTGTTATGTTAGTGTTATTGTGATTATTATTATTATTATTATTAGTATTATTAGATGATGTATTATTATTGATAGTTTGCAGGCCAGAAGCAGCAGAGCACGTTGCAGAAACCAAACGTAAAGTCTAGGAAGCAGGGAAACCACCCTTTCTTGTTTGTAAAAGGTGAGTGAGGAGCTTAAGCTACTACATGGAAACTGAGTTTTAGAAGAAGAAAATAGGAAGAAAGAAAGAATCGAAAGGGCTTACCAGTTTGATAGGTAATCGTGTTAGTAAGGAAGCGGAAAGGAAGACAAAAGTTGACATGGATTGTCTAGTCGAAGTGACGGTAGTGGGTGATGATATGGAATTATTATATGGGTTACGAATGAAAATTCGATTATATAGTTTGGGAATTACATCTTACGATTTTTCGAACAGTAACTATAAAAAGGATTAATACCCATTTCATTTTGTACATTATAGAAGGCATCTCAACTGTGAGTTGTGCACTTTTTTCTAGCAAGCTTTTGAGATACTCCATGTGCTCCTTGGGGGCATACCTGGTTGCCCACGGGGCACCACGTTGTTGTGGTTTGGTGACCCCAGGAGCAAGGTCTAGAGATTGAAATTGGACAGGTTTGGGAAAACTCGTTTGGGAGTGTAGGGACAAAAGTACAGTATAATCACCAGTTTGGCCAAGGTGATCTATCTATTAAACGCGCCAGTAGGATAAAGCCCAGAGAGTAGCGACTCGGAGAGAGAGGCACGAGCGCGGAGAGGGCGAGAGAGACGCGCGGAGCGCGACAGAGTGGGCGAGGACAGAGAGAGGGAGAGCGAGCAGCGGAGAGCGAGACGAGCGAGGGAGGAGAGCGAAGGAAGAGGCGACGCGCGCGGGGGCGAGAGAGCGAAGGGAAGAGCCGATGAGGGCGGTATGAGGGCAGCGAACGCAAAAGAAAAAGAGAGAGGGGAGAGAGCGTAGAGAGAGAGCTAGCGACGAGCAGGAGAGTGGTAGATGAAGGAAGGGGAGAGAGAGAGATGAGGGAGAGAGAGAGAGATGATGGAGAGAGAGAGAGGAGAGAGAGAGAGGGAGACGCGAGAGAGAGGAGAGAGAGAGGAGAGGAGAGAGAGAAAGGGAGAGAGAGATAAAGAGAGCGAGAGAGAGAGAGAGAGAGTATTTGTGTGTATGAGAGGAGAGAGAGAGAGAGAGAGAGAGACGCAGGGAGAGAGAGAATCAGAGAGAGAGATATTCATAGAGAGGGAGAGGGAGAAAGAGGGAGAGGTGAGAGAGAGGGAGAAGGGATGAGAGCGGGGGGAGCATCTCAGCGCTGGCCGAGAGGAGCGAGCTCTCTCTGCGTAGCTTGGTATCGCGATCGCGAGTTTAGCGCAGACGAGATGCTCGCGGAGGGTAGAGAGAGATGGATGAAGCGACGAGCAGGGAGAGAGAGGTAGGGATGAGGAAAGAAAAGACGAAAAGTAACAAGTTGAGAGAGCCTACGGAAAGAGAGAAGAGCGGAGGGGGGAGAGAGAGAGACAAGAAGAGAGAGAGAGAGCGGCGGGGGAGATGAGGAGAGGGCGAGAGGAGGGAGAGAAAAGACAAAAGAAAGGAACAGAGAGAGAGAGGGGCGGAGAGAGACGTGGAGAGAAAAGAGAAAGAAAGGCAACGCGGCGGCGAGGGGGGAGAGAGAGGGGAGAGGCCACGAACGCAACCAAATAAAAACGAGAAAAAAAATGGGCAACAGCTAAAGCAGAGGAGGAACCGTTAATAGCGAGAAAGCGCGATGCATGATCCATCCATCACTCACTCTACTATACCTCTCTTTCTCTCTCTCTCTTTCGCTCACGCAAGATCGACTCTATCTCGTATCTTTCTCTCCTCTCCTCCTCCCTACAGACTCCCCCTCTCTCTCTCTCCCTCCTTCTCTCTGTCTCTCTGTACACTACATGTCTGATGTACATCATGATGAGTAAAAGTTGTGTGTGTAAATGTGTGTAACTATAAGTGAGATAAAAGTGTATACATTTGCTCTATAAAGTGATATTATGATGCGGCGCTGAGACGCCTGTTATCATTTATTTATCTAAAGTGCACTTTGTACAGGACGGAAGAAGGGATGGATGCTCGGATGGATAGATGGATGATGGACGGACGGATGCTGTTTTATTATCGTGTGTAAACACGGGCGCTCTGTTTCCGTCGCTTAGCAACACACCGGCGGCGGTTTACACCTCTGTCTTCTGCCTCGGCTCTCCGTGGAACCAACAAAGACCATTGTGTGTGTGTGTTGTGTGTGGGTGATGAATAAGCTTGATGGAAGCTGAAATCATCCCCCATTTGGCTTTTCTCATCACCGCATGATGCGCGTGCACATGATCCGGGATCTTTAGTGAAAATTTTAGAGGGAAATATCAAATAAATCCCTGATTTAATCCCAAACCACAAACTTGGAAGCACGCGTCCTGTTCCCGAAGCCTCCCGTGCACAAAGCCGTCTCCATGACGATCCTGAGTCGGATGATCTCCTGCTGTAGTTTGAAGACGTTTGGGATGGATGTGAATGCAGGAACCTGCTCGCCTTCTCCTGCACCAATCACACACGTGCATCTCCATCACAAATCTCCAGGAAATCCGGCGGGAAAATCCCGGAAAACCGGAGGTTCTTATGAGAGCGAACTGAGCGTGGAACGGGACGTCCAAAATGCGTTTGGGAAAAAAATAACGCTGGCGTAAAAGAGTCGGGTGTCCCAATACTTTTGGGACGCGATGCATTTATCGTCCCAATACTTTTGGCACGTCGTGGACATATTTCGCTGTCTGGCGTCGATGACAGCGGGTTATAAAAGTTTTAGAAAGAAAACAAAAACTCCAAATCCTTACTATACACTGATGATGCTGATGACTCACACACACACACACACACACACACACACACACACACACGACTACGTCACGACTGGCATTTATCGACAGCAGGCGCAAGGAACCTTCTGATTTCCTCATCATTCACTGTAAAAACACACAACACTTCTATGAGTAAGCGGTTACGGGACTTTGGCTGCCACTCAAACTGCCACTTCTGGGGCCCTTGAGCAAGGCCCTTAACCCTATAGTAGTAAAAATGAGACGCTCTGGATCAGGGCATCTATAAACTTAAAAACAGGTGACATAAGGATCCATTTCTGAGCCACAGCTAATAGACGGAGGGAGGGATGGAGGGAGGGGGGGGTATTTCAGTGGTTGCTTGGCTATTAATTGGAAGGTTGTGGGTTCGAGCCCCGGTATTGCCAAGCTGCTCCTGTTGGGTAAGTGATCAGGGCCCTTAACCCTCTGTGCTCCAGGGGGCGCTGTATCGCGGCTCTGACCCACAAACTATCTGAGATAAATTTCACTGTGCTGTAATGTTTATGTGATAAATAAACACTCTTCTAATATTCAGACGAATTGAAAATACGCGTCTCGCCGCGAGTTTTAGAGACCAGACGTCGTTTTTTCGAGAGGGAAAATTTAAGCTCTAAATCACGACATCAAAAACACCCGTGAATACGGCGTCGAGCAAAGTATCGCTAAACACAAAGCTGTAAATAAAAAGAAATAAATAAAATATTGTAAATGTAAATAAGGTGGCACAGTGGTTTAGTGATTAGCACGTTCGCCTCACACCGCCAGGTCCGGGTTGGGTTCGATTCCCGTCTCGGCCATGTGTGTGTGGAGTTTGTGCATGTTCTCCCGTGCTCGGGGGTTTTTCTCCGGTTCTCCGGTTTCCTCCCCGGTCCAAAAACATGCACGGTAGTTGATTTCACATTGGAAAATTGTCCTAGTGTATAAATGTGTGTGTGTGTGTGTGTGTGTGTGTGTGTGTGTGATGGGTGGCATTCCATTAGGGTGTATCCTGCCTTAATGCCCATAGACGCCTGAGATAGACACAGGCTCCCCGTGACCCGAGGGAAGATCGGATAAAGCGCTAGAAGATGAATGAGTGAATGAATGTAAATGTAAATAACATTATTGAACTATATAAAATACAGTGAATTATAGTCAAACGAGCGAAAGAAAGAAAAACAACAAGCGCCGTGGGAGCATTTAATTGTAAAATATCCCTTTCATCAGGCGTCCCCATAAAGATAGCGCTTTTCCTTCCCGCGACTTTCCACAAAATTCCCGTTGAATCCCGCAGACACTTTTTCTCTTAATTGAAATAAATGTGGGAGGCACGGTGGCGTAGTGGTTAGCACATTCGCCTCACACCGCCAGGATCCGGGTTCCCGGCTCGGTCATGTGTGTGTGGAGTTTGCATGTTCTCCCCGTGCCTCAAGGGGTTTTTCTCCGGGTTCTCCGGTTTCCTCCCGGTCCCAAAAACATGCACGGTAGGTTGATTGGCACCTTGGAAAAATTGTCCCTAGTGTATGAATGTGTGTGTGTGTGTGTGTGTGTGTGTGTGTGGTGTGCCCTGCGATGGGTTGGCATTCCATCCAGGGTGTATCCTGCCTTAATGCCCATAGACGCCTGAGATAGGCACAGGTTCCCCGTGACCCGAGGGAAGATCGGATAAAGAGCTAGAAGATGAATGAATGAATGAATGAAATAAATGTGATGTGCTTAGCAGAAGATCCACTAGATGGCGCATGGAACTACATACGATATAGTACATAGAAAGCATGAGTTGCGGGATTCGAACCCTGGTGGCTAGCGTCGGCATTAACCCCTTTGAGTAAGACTTTTTGTGTCCTTTTCCATTTTAAAACCCTGTAGAGAGAGCGGCACGGGCGAGAGAGACCAGCGAGGAGAGACCGGATGGAAACAGAAGAAATGAACACAGAGGATTCAGGAGGTTGAAGGAAATGTGGCTCCACATTAGCAAAAATTAGGTTATTATTATTATTTTTTTCTTGAAAAATAAATATTGCAGTGCCACAAACCAGAAAAAAAGACAAATCACGTCAAGGACAAAATAAATAAAAATAAATAAATAAATAGAAATAAATAAATAAAACAGAAACTGCAGACGAAATGCTTTTGCATTTTTAATTCACATTATTTCAAGTGATGGTACTGTAGTGATGGTGCGGCTCGGGCTAAGAAAGTAAACAGGACATGAAAAAAAAACAAACAAAACGCATCAGTATAAAAGTTTTTCTTTTTTTTTAAACCAGAGAGAGAGAGAAAAAAAAGAAGAAAACCCTGATGATAAACGGTCGCCTCTTTATTTATTGATTGATTTATTTATTTATTTTTACCCGCATGTGCTAATGAATTAAAAGCTACAAGAGACATTTCAAGCGAATGTTGACACCGGACGCCGATGGAACGTTTGTTCTGTTCGCCTTCGTTATAAGCGCGTGATTTTGACCTTTTATATTTATACACCTGATCCTTCTGAGGGAAAAATAAACATGTGCAGATCTCATTATCGTTTACCTTGGGGACACGAGGTGCTCTTTTTTTTTTTGTTCACAGTTTATACAGTACATTCTGTACAGCAGCATGATGGACCTCGGCTCAGACGGCACCAGGACGCTTGTTTGTTTGTTTGTTTTTTATTTTTGACTCTTGGTGGTGATGGCGGCGGTGGTGAACCTCGTTTTTGGAGCACCGCTGATTCATTTGACGGTAAATCATTCGGACCAGTCCGGACTCGGAAATGCCAGAAAAAGGCTAAAAAGAGGTTTCGGATCTCCGGATCGTCCAGACGTCCCCACCCCCCGAAACCAAGCCCCACCCCCACCCCCCCTCGCCGCTCCGACTCGCCCCGAGGTTACGGTATGGCTACAGTACAGGCGTGATTTGCTGCGTATCGAGTTTACAAGACAGACCTGCTTATGTTACATCAGTCCAAGGCTGTTCGAGAGCAAAAAAGAGAAGACGAGAGGCTCAGGAACCATGGCAACAACGCTCACATAATAGCTACTGCTCTGCATCAGGCGGGGACGCCACGCAGCGAACCGAAGAACGAAAGAGAAGTGGAGAAACACGTCCCGTCGCACAATCTCTCCGGCGTGTAGAAAAACAAACGAGGAGAAGTCCTTCGAGTCTTTCTTAAAAGGAACCCACACAGTGACGGTTCACACGGCCGTGCTTCGTCCCAGCAGAGGGAACGCCGTGGGAAGTCCGTAGCCGTGGTCCAGAGGGCGTAATCCGCGCAGGTCCAAGTGAGAGCGCCCGTCGCGCGGCATCGTGGCCATGGACGAGGCGTGCGGCTCCAAAGCCATACTGGATTGGTTAAGGTCCACGTTGGACAGGAGGTGGTCCAGCGAATCCCAGCGCCGGGCCGAAGGCAAGCGGATCAGCGACGAGTAGCCGCGCTCGGAAAACACCGTCACGGGAGCCATCTTTCTGGTCTCGGACTCCTGGTGGTCCCTGGAGGACCTCAGGAGGGGTTTGGTGTACGTCCCGCCTCGGGGATCGGCGAGGACCTCGCTGTAAGGTGGAGGAGGATCCTCCATCAGGACGGCTTCCTCGTAGCAAGGCGGCTTCCCACAGGCCTCGCTGTCCACCGGGAGGATGGGGGCTGAGGAGGAGAAGAGAATGGGATAAAGAGAGAGGAGAATAAAATTATATAGGATTTTAATTCATGATAAAAAACAACAACAAATCGCTGTTAAACAAGGTCATCTGCTATTGATCATTAATTGAACGTCGTAGTGCCCTAAAGGATTAGAATAGCCTTTATTTGCCACATAAACATTACTTTGCATATCAGAGAGCAGGCTCAGCCGTGATACAGCGCCCCCTGGAGCACAGAGGCGAGCTTTGGTGATACCGGGGCCTCGAACCCCCGACCTTCAGATCAGTAGCCCAGCGCCTTAAACCACTGAGACGCCACTGGTACAACTGGAAACAGGTCTCTGATCAGAAGGTCTGAGGATTCAGCCCTGTTATCACCAAGCTGCAACTCTTGAGGTGTCTCTCAGTGGTTAAGATGCTCGGCTATTAATAGGAAGGTTGCCAAGCGGCCACGATTAGGTCCTTGAGCAAGGCCCTTAACCCTCTGAGCTCCAGGGGGCGCTGTATCATGTCTGCACACTAAGGGACGCGATATGCATCGTCATGCTGGAGCATGCTTATATCTCCTAATTCAAATTAAACCTGCAATCCAATACGAGTTTGGATGAAAAAGTCCTTATACTTTTGTCCCTGTAATGTAGTAACAAAACATTTCAAATATACCAGATAAAATCACACTATATTCAAGTTTACATATTGTTACATCATTGTTGACACTGGAGACTCCTTCCCGAATAATCTAATAGTGAAAAGATTGGAAAGACTGAGTGTTTTGTGGTGTTTGAAAGTTTGGGTCTACCAGAAGAACGTGTGTAAAGCTGAGAGAAGATGTGATTGTAAAAAAAAAAAAATTATATAATTATATATTATCTATTATCTATAATATAATATATATAGAATATATATATTAAAAATAGAAAATATTTAATCAGATTAATCGCATATTTTTATTTTCTCAACATTAACATCAATAAATAAATTTATTTTATTTAATAATAAAATTAATTTATTTTTACAATTTTAATAAAAACAAAAAATAAATGATTATCATAATTATTATAAATTATTTTATATTTATTTCACTCTGGAATATTAATTTCTTAATATATTAATTAAATGTAAATTCGCATCTATATTTTTTAAATGGTTGTTGTAATTATTTAATACGGTACGTGGCTCCTTTAAGAATTATGTTCCGGTTTTGGTTGCTTTCCATATAAACTGGTGATATGTTTAGATTCCATAAGGTCATATAATGAGGATATTAAATCCTACTAAACTGCTCTGGGATAAACAACAACAACAACAACCCATAAGGAAAAACATCTTTATAGAGTTCATTCATTCATTCATTCATCTTCTACCGCTTTATCCGATCTTCCCTCGGGTCACGGGAGCCTGTGCCTATCTCAGGTTGTCTATGGGCATTAAGGCAGGATCAAAATGATGAATCCAACCCATCACAAAACACACACACACACACACACACACCACAGTCATACACTAGGGACAATTTTCCAGGTGCCATCAACCTACGTGCATGTTTTTGGACGGGGGAGGAGACGGAGAACCCGGAAAAAAAACCCAGAGGCACGGGGAAACATGCAAACTCACACACACATGACCGAAACGGGATCAAACCCGGACCTGGTGTGTGAGGCTAACGCTGCTACCCTACGCCACCGTGCCTCTCCCTTTATAGAGTTTTACCAAAAATATTTCAGCTGCAGGTTTGAGAAAGGAAGTGTGTCTAAGGGAGATCTTTATATTTATACATTAGTTTGGTCAGAGTCGTTATAACGTTACATTGGCGAGTTTGTTGCACAGAAACATGTTTGTATCTCTTAAACAAAGTGTTTTCACACTTTTGCTAGACGAATGATTTCACATTTAAATGAATGCATGGATATAAATGTAATGAATGCCATGTTAAAAGCGTGGGATTCGGGAATTTAACATCGCTGTGATTATGATTGATAAGAAAAAGGCGTTATAAAATGAGGACGTGGCATTTTATAATGAAGAGTTGGAATCTGCCCTTGCAAGGTCGCACTTGATGAAAGCAGAGACAGATTCATCTCCGTCAAGAACCGGAACCCCCGAACAGCGGCTGGAGATAAAGGTACAGGATTATGAGGATTCATTGGAACGCATCGTTTGAATCTTCCACACAAACATCGACCTGCTCTGCATCGTCGCTACTTTAAGATCTTCCTATTCTTCTCGGTTCCTCCCGAGGTTTCTTCTCCGAGTTTTTCCCCCCGTCACAGTCGCCTCGTGTTTTCTCATTAAGGATAAATACACAGAAAATGTAGTTCTATAATCCCTTAAATTCCGTAAAGATGATTTCAGTTACAACGTGAACTGTGAAAAGTTATGTGTCCATTAGGGGGCGCCACAGAGCATCATCTCACTACTTCAAGGATCTAAACCGGGTACAGATGGCTATATACTGTATAATATATTATCTATATATATATATATATATATATCTATAATATATATATTATATATTATATATATATATAGATATATTATATAGAGATATAGATAGATAGATAGATAGATACATATACACACAGTATATTCCAACTGTACCCGGTTTAGATCCTTAACCTGTGGGTTTTATATCTATATATATATTATTATATATATATATATATATATATATATATATACACACACACACACACACACACACACACACACACACAGTATGTCCAACTGTTATTAGGGCTGTCAACAGAATATAAAACAAATATATATAATAATATATTTAATCACGATTAATTGCATGATTCCTGTGAATTAACTCATTAATCGCATACTTCTCTGTTCTCAATGTACCATAAATTAATAAGTAATAATTAATAACTAATTCTGGAAGATGTTATAAATATATAAAGTTTATTCAAAATCTCCCTAATTATTTCATATTTATTTCACTCTGTAATTTCACTCTTCTTGTTCATTCATATTTTTTTATTCATTTCTTTTAGTGGTTGTTTTAATCGTTAAATACGGTACGTGGCCTCCTTTAAGAATTCTGTTTTTGGTTGCTTTCCATATAAACTGTTGATGTGTTTATTTTCCATACAGTAATATACAGTAATATACAGTAATATAGTGAGGAGATGTTGTGTTGTAGTGAATATACAGTTAGTCGGTGTAATTGGGGGGAAATTTAGGAATTTGTGATTGGAGGCACATTACTGGTGTTATTTGTTAATAAAACACATTTAAATCCTCTTTTATATTCCATCCTAATATTATAAACGGTCCTAATATTATAAACAGTAAACATGACTAGGGAAAGATCAAAGCTGAAATTATCTGGGAACAACACGGACTGAAGTTTTCTATATTCATTTGTTGTTTATTTATTGTTCGGGTTTCGTTTCATTCGCCAAAACAACGCAGAGTGAAGGAGCAGATCATTCACACAGTAATGCACACTGCGTTATAACACCTTAAATAACATTAATGACGTTAAAGTCAATGTGTGATAAACTTTGACAGCCCTGATATATATATATATATATATAATAGATATATATTATATATATATATATATATATATATAAACACATGACTCCTTGCGTCGATCCTGAATGATATATTAATGGTTGGAAGACGATCGTTCCAAACACTACCTACACAATCTTACTGCGCAGGTTGAATTCAGATGTGCTCGATTCGCGAGCGTCTGCTTTCCATGATGGACTCGACACCACAGACCATCTGGCCTTGATAAACCTCGGAGAGATGAAATTTTCAATGAGTAGGCTGCTGCGTAACGAAAACGCACCTACTCGCTCCCGAGTCGCCATGGAAACGCGAAAAAAAAGCAACAAAAAAAAAAAAAAAAAAAAACAAGGATAGCGGTTTGCAGTCGAAAGCATATTTTCGCCATGTAAGGATGTAGCGTTGAGGTACGCACTGGCCACTTTAATAGGAACACCCGGTCCTTCTGGAGCGTTTCGGATACTTTCGATACTTTCCAGGTGATGTTTAGAGCAAATTTCCAAATCAAGCAAAAACTAAATCAGACCTCCTGCCACGGTTATGAAGGTTCGTATGACCAGCTCCTTGGATAACTTATATCTAATTGGATAACTGATTGGATAACTTCCAATCATATCCAATCACCAGTATATAGAGGGAGGCGGAGTGGTTTAAGGCGCTGAGTTACTGATCAGAAGGTCGGGGGTTCGAGTCCCGGGATCACCAAGCTGCCACTCTTGGACCCTTATTAACCCTCTGTGCTCTGACTTCAGCTTCCAAAGATAAGCCGGGATATGCTATGGATGAATTTCACTGTACTGTAATGTTTACGTTAGAAATAAAGTCTATTCAATTCATATTAGTTTAATACAATAATTAGCTTCGTATTCGCTTTTTACAAATTGTAGCCACGCTTTCCCAGAGTCCATCTTGTAAACTGATGTTTAGATTACCATATAAGGTCCTGGCAGATTGGACTTGTGGAAGGTCCTGGAAGATACCAGGTGGCAAAAAAATGCACCCGGGAATCGGTAAGAGGAATCGGGTTACTGATTTGAAGTCTGAGTATGTGTTCGAGTCCCCGTATCACCAAGCTGCCACTATTGGGTCCTTGAGCGAGGCTCTTAAGCCTCTGTTCTCCAGCTGTATTACCCTGACCCCAACTTGCAAAAAAAATAAAGTGTATTCTATTCATTAAAGCACAAGCGGAGTTTACGTTGTGCTGAGAACGTCTGTAAAAGGCTTGTAACGTGGAGACCAGGTGTAGAACGAACCACGAAAACAATAAGGTATATATTCAGTAGCGCTAATAAACCATTTCATTAGGATTTCTGTTCCAATCCCAAAAGAGTTTCAACCACAGAAACGACACTGTTTTTTTTTTTTTCTCCTCCTCGTTCAGGGGCCGGACCATCACGCCATTGTGCAACCCTTCACGCCTTCATTGTCCCAATCCTACGTGATTTATATTGTTTGCCATTCGAACATCTTATTCAATTCCCGTCTTAATGTGCGGCCATCAGGACCTTCTGTAAAAGAGGACATTCTTCAGCCCGGACCAGGGATCCTCTATATCTGGCAGTGTGCCTGGTGAAGGAGTGCATGATCAGCCCATCTCTCTCTCTCTCTCTCTCTCTCTCTCTCGGCTGCTAGCTCACCGATGTCCTCTCCTGCCCACTCGCCGCCCACACTGCTCTCTGTTACCATGTTTTGCATGAAAGAATTTGGCTACGTCTGCGTGCCTTGTGTGAGGTGCAGACATTTTTCTGCTGCACTGCCCACATGAGTAAAAAAAAAAAAACAACCAAAAAAAAAACAGACCAGGATTATTTAATAGTTTCGGAGCCAAACATTTCATAACAAAGCGAGCGCTCGCTGTACAAGCGTTCCTGATTGTTCCTCCATTACTTCCTGTTTTTAGCAAAAAGATATCAGCGTTGTCAAAAACACCGTCCCACCAGGAATCCTCTCGATCCTATATAATATAATATCTTAAATATATCAATTCATCTTCATCTTCTAGCGCTTTATCCAATCTTCCCTCGGGTCACGGGGAGTCTGTGCCTATCTCAGGCGTCTATGGGCATTAAGGCAGGATACACCCTGGATGGAATGCCAACCCATCACAGGACACACACACCACACATTCACACACAATTCACACACACACACACACACACACACACACACACATTCACACACACATACTACACTAGGGACAATTTTCCAAGGTGCCAATCAACCTACCGTGCATGTTTTTGGACCGGGGGAGGAAACCGGAGAACCCGGAGAAAAAACCCCCTGAGGCACGGGGAGAACATGCAAACTCCACACACACACATGGCCGAGACGGGAATCGAACCCGGACCCTGGCGGCTGGTGTGAGGCGAACGTGCTAACCACTAAACCACCGTGCCCCATATTAATATTCATTCATTTTATATTATATTATGTGAATATATTAATATTAATACAATTTCTATAATATTAATAATAATATATTAATATAATATTTAATATATTAAAAAAGAGCGTGATGTATGAGATTTTATGTGGCTGGGACAAATTCTCACATCAGGAAAAATATCGGGACGTTTTACTTCAGACTCGCTATTTTAGTTTTGGTAACGCGATCAAATTTCTTCCGGGCGGTGTATCTCGGTGGTTTAAGGCGCTGGAGTATTGATCCGGATGTGGTTGGGTTCTGGCATTGGCTTCTGGACCGTAAAATCGCAGGTTCAAATCTCACCACCACCAAGCTGCTATTGGGGGCCCTTCAGCACGGCCTTAATCTTAAGATTCAACTGCTCAGTTGTAAGTCGCTCTGGATAAGGGCATCTGCCCTGGCAGGGTGTAGATCAGTGAGGGAGGGGGTGTAGCTCAGTGGTTTTAAGGCGCTGGGTTACTGAAGATCAGAGGTTCGAGCCCCTGCTGCGCTCGGGTCCTTGAGCAAGGCCCTTAACCCTCTGTGCTCCAGGGGGCGCTGTATCATGTCTGACCCCTGTAATGTTTATGTGTCAAACAAAGGCTATTCTATTCTATTCAAGTGCTGTAAATGTAATGGGATCGAAAGGTTTTGGGTTCGAGCCCCGGTATCACCAAGCTGCCATGCATGGGTGCTTCAGCAAGGCTCTTATCCCCTCTGTGCTCCAGGGGGCGCTGTGTCATGGCTGACCCAGCGGAGGAACAATTTCCCTGTGCTGTATTGTTTAATCGATTGGGCCTTTTTGTGTTCTGTATGGTGGATGTTCAGTCTGGATATAGCCTTCATATATTAATATGATGTTACTAACGCGACACTCTGACAGGTCGTAGTAAGGTCGTGTGCACTTTGCTGGGGTCCACATGGAGGAGGAGAGCGACTGATGAAGCCTCGTAACTAGTGCGATTCCCTTATCGATTCCCAGTTTCGATTCCAAACGGAATCATATCCAATCATTAGCATATAGAGGGAGGCGGAGTGTCTCAGTGGTTTAAGGCGCTGAGTTACTGATCAGAAGGTCGCGGGTTCGAGTCCCGGGATCACCAAGCTGCCACTCTTGGACCCTTATTAACCCTCTGTGCTCTGACTTCAGCTTCCAAAGATAAGCCGGGATATGCTATGGATGAATTTCACTGTACTGTAATGTTTACGTGAGAAATAAAGTGTATTCAATTCATATTAGTTTAATACAATAATTAGCTTCGTATTCGCTTTTTACAAATTGTAGCCACGCTTTCCCAGAGTCCATCTTGTAAACTGATGTTTAGATTACCATATAAGGTCCTGGCAGATTGGACTTGTGGAAGGTCCTGGAAGATACCAGGTGGCAAAAAAATGCACCCGGGCGGAAAAAAATGCACCCTTGAAGTAAGAGGAATCGGAATTGGAATCGGACTCTGGACTCTGGAAGATCAGTTCAAACCCCACCACCACTAAGCTGAAGGCCTTTCGGACTCTCATTGTAAGTCGCTTGTAAGTCTGCCAAATCTTAAAATTGAAACTTCTACTCGACAAAAAGCAGAACAGAACAATGAAAATAACACAATATAAAAGAATAAAAATGTCTCTAAAATTTGAGTGTAAAGATTTTTACCTAACTGTAGTTTAATCTGATGTTATTCTGTAATCTTGATTATTTTGGGTTTTTTTTTTAGGGAAGCGACAAAGCAAGGTGGTTGTTTTTCCATTAAATATAAATATGATATAAATAAGTATATATATATATATATATATATATATATATATATATATTAATTCATTCTTCTAGCGCTTTATCCGATCTTCCCTCGGGTCACGGGGAGTCTGTGTCTATCTCAGGCGTCTATGGGCATTAAGGCAGGATACACCCTGGATGGAATGCCAACCCATCGCACACACACACACACACACACACACACACACACACACACACATTCATACACTAGGGACAATTTTCCAAGCTGCCAATCAACCCGCAGTGCATGTTTTTGGACCGGGGGAGGAAACCGGAGAACCCGGAGAAAAACCCCCTGAGACACGGGGAGAACATGCACAAACTCCACACACACATGTCCGAATCGAACACGTAAACCACCGTGCCCTATTAATAATATAATGTAAATATATGATAACATTTTAAGTTAAGGACCTCACACCTTCCCTCCTATCCTGGTAGAATTGTTGACAGCGGCCGTACCTGGTGGCGGAGTCCAGTTCCCTTGAGGAATGGTGTGCGCGAGCGGCAGCTGCGGTGACATCATTTGCGGCAGCGGACAGAACTGCGGCGCTTCTCTCGGAGCATATCCCAACCCCGTACACTCCAAAGGCTCCATCTCCAGGGCCCTGAGGCACTGCTCCCTCAGCCTGTCCTCGCGCCGCCGCTTCAGTTTACGCTGCACGAAGCTGCAGAAGCAGCAGACCATGACGATGAGGGCCCAGATCAGCCAGAATCCTGCAAAGCATGCCAAAAAAGTGTAGGTCCCCTGCGACATCACCATGACTGTGTCCAAACCTCAGCAATCCAGCCGAGACGTCTTCAGTCGCTTCCTATCTTAATGATGTCTTGGGGCGAGTCTCCAAAGCGCTCTGGAATGCCTTAAAATCATATTTTCTGCACAATTCAGCTTGCCTGGTTGAGATTTTGCGCCTTCTTCACGTTGAAGTCTGTCGAACGAAGAACATTTTAACCCATGAGATGGGTTTCATTTGGGACGAGAACAAGATCCGGATGCTTTTTGAATGCTTTGCGTCGTCTCTGAGAGTGGAGACTCCCTCCTGCGATCCTCGGGACGCGAGGTGAGGCGTTTCTCAGACCTCCAGAGGGGCCACGCGCCGATCGCCTGAAAGGAAGGGACAAGCAGGGAGGTGTAATAACATCGCTTCAACAAGAGCATGTGACAGTGTCAAGCTCGCGAATGATGTCAACAACCCGCAAAACGTTTTGGACCGTGTCAGGACAACACCTTCTCATTCAGCATTTCATCCCTCGAACGTAGCGGTGAACGTCAGCGTGAAGACTTTTAACGATCCCTCTAATCAAGTCCATCCCCGCCTTTTTTTTTCCCCTCCTACGAGCCGACGTGCCGTAACTCCCTGCTATTAACCTTCGCCGTCTCGTTACGCTCTCCGGCACGGCTCGTATGGCATTTTGAAATTGCCCTCTCGATGACCTTGAGTAGAGACAGATTACATCAATGCCTCGCTTTGTTTATCGCGTCCTCATCAACCGCTCTGAATCACCGCAGCGACTCCATAAAGATCGTCTCCGACTCACAGAGCTTTTCTGTTCACGCATCATGAATGCCTACAGAATGCCTACAAGGCAGAGCTACACATGGACCAGAGGGTCATCAAATGTCACCCCGCAACCGTGACGGAGTTACGGGGTCGCCACTTCCTGCCAGAACGTGATCAGCACTTTTTACTCAACTATCAATGATCCTTAAATCTATATATATATATATATATATATATATATATATATATATATATATATATATATATATATATATATATATATCTGGAATAAACCTTGCAAACTCTGATTGGTCAGAAGGCGATTAATGATCTTTCATCAGCTCAGTCACATGTTTATATATCAATGCCCACTTCGTTTCCACCTTTCTTTCCCACCTCCCTGTAATTCTTTGCAATGTATTCCCAGGAAACGCATCTCGTCTCTTTCTTTCTCTTCTCAAGACGTTACCAAAAAAAAAAAATGTGCCGGAACTGGAGACTCCTTCCATGAAAATAAACTCCTTAAAACCACTTCAACATACACTACACTGCCACAAGTTATAGTACACCCGACCCGTCCGGCAGTCAGTCCCCGTTTACTCCCTTCACTCTTCTGAGAAGATCCACCGTAGATTGTTTCTGCTTTAGGTGGGTGTGTTCAGTAAAGATTTGGATGTAGTTGAGGAGGCGAGGAGGTTTCTGGGGCGAAGCAGTCAGCGTTCACGCGCATCCCAAACTTCTACAGTT